>OZ059904.1:10308727-10358727 GCA_964057215.1 Oscheius myriophilus
CCGTCTAAGAGGGCGCGCCAGTCACACCCCTGCGATCATGGCGACCACCCTAGTGCAGTGCCTTTTGCTCCTCGTTTTGGTTGAGAATGGCAAGTTTTCTCACATTTCGAAGCAGATCTTCTAAATTTAAGTTAGAAGCCAGTTGGCAGCTGTCTACTCCGATGCGACTCGCAATCCAGCATGTAGTCATTGGAGCAGTTGGGGCAGTTGTGTTTGGCCTTCGACTTCGGACAAGAAAGTGGGATCCCTCTGTCCTCTGCCTCTATCTCTATCTCTATCTCTGTCTCTGTCTCCATCTCTACCTCTGTCTCTGTCTCTATCTCTATCTCTGTCTCTGCCTCTGCCTTTATCTCTATCTCTGTCCCTGTCTCCATCTTTGCCTCTGTCTCTGTCTCTGTCTCTGTCTCTGTCTCTGTCTCTGTCTCTGTCTCTGTCTCTGTCTCTGTCTCTGTCTCTGTCTCTGTCTCTGTCTCTGTCTCTGTCTCTGTCTCTGTCTCTGTCTTTGTCTCTGTCTCTGTTTCTGTCTCTGTCTCTGTCTCTGTCTTTGTCTCTGTCTCTGTTTCTGTCTCTGTCTCTGTCTCTGTCTCTGTCTCTGTCTCTGTCTCTGTCTTTGTCTCTGTTTCTGTTTCTGTCTCTGTCTCTGTCTCTGTCTCTGTCTCTGTCTCTGTCTCTGTCTCTGTCTCTGTCTCTGTCTCTATCACTACCTCTGCCTCTCTTCCCCCGTTGCCTTTGCTTTCTATCTCTTTTCCACATTTAAGCCCTTTTTAGTCCTACCTGGAACAGATCAGTCCTCTTTGTCAAAAACACTGGTTCTACACCTTCGTAGGAAAGTACAAACCGGTACCTCTTTTAAAACTCCTCCAAAATCTTTTCTCTCCAGGCCCTGGACAGTTTCTACAGTTACATGTCGTACATCCTCAAGTCGGACCCAGACCGTCCGTGTGGTCTCTGTTCTTACAAACAAAGTTGCGGATTCGGCGGAGATGTCAATTGCCACTTGAGTCCTTTCGCGTGAGCTGCATACTACGTATAGATATTTTAATGGAGCAAGGTCGTAGGGGTGAGGCGGCGCGACCCGTGATGCCGTTTTTCGTGGCTGAGAGGGTCTGCTCGGCGGAGGATTTGAACGGAAACAGCCAAGTGGAGTCATGTGTTGTGGACTATCAACTCACGAAGGTACAAATGACATGGAATGCAATTTTCAAACTATATACGAACGTAGGCGCTATTGAAAATATGAAAATCAAGTTTTGGAGACAATTTTGGGGGTTTCCGAATTTATTCATTGAAAGATCTAGCCATAGAACTTCATATATCAAAGGAGGAACTTTTGTGCAACCAAGGGAAACTGTCTCTGGAAATTCGGGTTATTCGTATTTTTTCAAAAAACGAAAGTCAGGAGAAAACTGCGTTTGTGAAAAGCTGAATCTCTTAGCCAATTGATTGGGCCGGACACAGTACTAAACAACGAGAGCCATTTTTGGTGCGAATTTTGTGAGCACACGTAAATTCAGCAAGGCGTGAAGTTTTCCAGATGAGGACATATTTAACATGTTTAAGTTAAGTTGTTTAAGTAAACATGTTTAAGGACAACATGCTTAAAACATAGAGAAACTTTCAGCTGCCTAAATATAATATAAATTTTACAAACTACATTTTGAAGAGATAAGTTCAAAAAAGAGAACATTTAAATAATTTCAGGATGGCGATGAGGAATGCAAGCTGTGGCCTACTTCAAAAGTTGACCTGTCATCAATTGAACCAATGTTCAGAACACACGTGGAATCGCTCATTTGGTACAACTGCATTCCTCAAACTAAGTAAGAACTTAATTTTCAATCTTTTCGGATCATTTAATTATAGTCTTCGCCAATTTTACTTCTTGGCCTATTCGCAAATGTAACCCTGACGCAGTATTGCGGACGTATTCTTAAACGAAGGATTTTCGTACGCAAATTCGCGTCTTGTGTCATTTGCACAGAGCTAAGAGCGAAATTGGGCGAAGTAGCATTGGCGACGACTATATTTACTTTATTGAGGTTCTTTAAATACTACGAATTCTTTAAAAATTACAAAGAAACGCGTAAATAAGATCGTTACGCGTAAATAAGTCGTTAGCGAAGACCGCAGTTAAAAACTACCGTGGTGTTCAAAACTTTGTACGTAAATCTACGGATGCGACAAAATCAACGGGAGGCCAAATCTACTGCCAAGGAATGACCCAACTCAGGTCTTGTCTCGGGCCGGGCTCAAAAAGTTCTCGACCCGACCGGGCTCGATTTCGGCCCGCGGGCCCGTTTTCAAAATCGATTGACAAGTCAAGGTGACATTTTCGGTTATCTTGGGATAAAATTAATTATAAACATACTTTTGAACAATTATATAAACAAAAGAATAAAAAACAACGCTTTGACTTTAACTCTAACCTTACAAAGGAATTTCACTACACGACATTTGCTCCATCCTAGCATAGTTGGGCCGGGCTCGGCCTGTCAATTTTTTTTCGGCCCGCCCGGATGACCCAACCCTTTCAAAACCCTCTATTCCAGACGCTATCGCAAAGGTAAAGGCTCCAGAAGGCGCTACCGCAAGGAGAAGGTCTGTCGTTGCTGCTGCTTCCCCTTCCGCCCCAATCCCGAAACCTTCCGCTGTGAGCACATCTCCAAACAACCTCCCGCGCCGGGAATGGAATTCCTCACCAACGAATTAAAGGAAGAACAAGTGGAAGAGTAAAGAAAACCAAAGACTTTAATAAATTAATTATGTACAATAATAATAAAATTCTCTCCCGGAGGTTAAAGCCTACACACATACTTGCACCAAAGTGGAATGAAAGTGGTTAGCGCCAGCACAAAATCAAAAAATTCTAAAGGTCTGACTAAACTAATTTAGGCTACGAACTAATAGGGAATGTCGTTCTGGACGTATTGCAACTGGTCGTACATCTTACTGCGGATGTTCAGGAAACAGGTGGTGATCACGGAGTTCATGTATCTGAAAAGGAGAATATTAGAGAGAGAGAGAGAGAGAGAGAGAGAGAGAGAGAGAGAGAGAGATCTCACCTGGCAGCGTCCTTCTCACTCATCTCCGGAGCGAAGCGAGCCCTCAGTTGTTGAATCGTCTTTCCACGGAAACACGGCAGTCCCGTGTCCAACATAAGGGAAACCAGCGACACGATCGACTGAAAGATAATTAAATTAATTAGGGCAAAAAGTTGGGCCGAGCCGGGGATCGATCCCGGGACCTCTCGCACCCTAAGCGAGAATCATACCACTAGACCACTCGGCCACATGTGTCGGGTGTGTTCTTTCCTAAGACACTCGCGGGGATCCAGTCGGCGACAGCCGCGTGAATGACCAACACTCGCCGTATTGAAACAACAACGGCGAGGCAGGCGCTAGGGCGGCGAAAAGAACGGTTCACTGACCAAATGCCGCCAAGTTTCCGGGATTTTGACATATTTTAATCAGAAAATCGCTCCGAGTACCATTGTCGACTAATGGTAGCGGGGAGTTGTCTTCTTCTCAAAAATCTAAGCTCCCTTTCAATGAAATGGCTGGAAAGTTGTCTACATAGGTGTTTTTTCTGTTATAGGATTACGGTTACGGAAGTCCCGTTAGATACGGTTTTCCAAGACTTTAAAATGCTGGCATATCAAAGTTTTTTTTATAAACGCAAAATTTCCAGAAACTTGTACATAAATGGCCAAAAACCTGGATTCCTAGAGAAAAAAAATAGTTTTCAAGTTTATAACTAAAGCCTAATCGTTTTTCTCCATATTTCTCACTAAAAACCGTGGTTTGGCAAAGAAAAATGTTTCAAAAAAAAAAAAAAAAAAAAGAAATTTACCACAAAAAAGGGTTTGAAAGTCAGCAATTTTGAGAAATCGAAGTCATCAGTAACCAGAGGAGGGGCTCTGGCCTTCCATAACCCCGCACTTCAAAATTTCGTCAGTCCAAACAAGAGTAGGCGATAATTTTGTAATTCCATTCAACTACACCACCACATCGATTGAGTCGGGGTTCTCAATAAAAAATTAAATTTTAAATTATGTATAAATCGGTACAATAATTTTTAAAACTGTTTTGAAATACTTAATAATGTTTGTTACTAATATATAAGTAAATATTAGTCGTACAAAAAAGAATGTCACCGACCGGGATCGAACCCTGGTCGTGTGGGTGGCAATCTGACTGGGTGGTCCAAGGTAAACGGGCCGACCAAAATTTTCCAAATGGCCCGGCCTGTGAGAATCCCGGATTGAGTTTCGTGTAAAATCGATCGATTTTGGGGTGACGAGCGATGTTTTGGACCGCCGGTACCCCCTTTTAGCGTAAAGAGTGTGTAATTACAAAATACGGCCCACCACTGGTCCAAACGATTCAGAATTTGACATATTTGGGTCATATGGAAGTCGTGTTCAACTGTCGGCCAATTTAATGTTATTGTCTAAAAAAAAGTTTGGCCTGCTCAAGCCGTACTTTTTATCTTCGGTGTCTTAACCGTTCCGCTGCCAATGAACGCCTTTTAGTTGAAATTTGCTTCAAAAGCCTGCTCCTGGGTTACTGTACCCTTCAATTACCTTGTGATACGGCCTCACAGCCAGGTAGGCCTGTACACACAGCTCCTGGAAGTGTTTGAAGGGCATCGCTTCGACCTTTCCTCCCATGATGGCCACCATTTCTTCGCTCAGCTTGAAATCCGGCTCAAAGCCGAGGTTTCCTCCAGGACTGCTCTCGAACATGAAGCCGAAATCTGCAAAATTCCATTATTTTCGTGTTGAATAGGCTTCGGATACCGATATGGATGATGTGTCCCTCCAAGTCGATCATGATGTTTCCATTGTGGCGATCCTTGATTTGGAGTAGGAAACTGAAGACCGAGTAGGCGGCCATGCTCCGGACGAAGTTCCTCCTAGCTTCCTGAAAACCCCAATTTCAAGGCCTTAAATAGCCATTTACCTGGAAGGATTCGCTGCTTTCATCGCCATAAGTCGTCTTAAAGTACTCGTAGAGCCCTGAAATTCAATTTCACTTACTAAATCTCTCAAAAATCTCACCGAAATCGGTCTGTCGTCCCAGTTGGTCCCTACTCTTCGAATTCGGGACACACTCGATCACTCCGCAGCCGGGAGACGTGGCCACGACACTGGAAAACAGGGTGAAATAAATATAAAAGTAGGAATTACCGGTAGGGGAAGACCTTGACTGGGATGCCGAGGCTCAACCACACGTTCTGCATCAGCTGCATCAATTGTAGGGCCAGCATGTCTTGACGCACGTCGTCTCCGACCTGTAATTGAGAGAGTCAGAAGCTTAAATGTAGTTTCTGTAAAATTCGAACAGCCAAGCGGTTTGGGCTCCGGGTTACGATAGATTTTCAAAGCATACATGGATGTGAGGTGCTCGCGGTACCTAACTAATTGATTGAAAATAATAGCAAACCATTAAAGCCTACGTTCTCTCCGGCGCACCAATGGGGGGCTGATGCATAGAGCCCCCAAATGATCTCCGTCCAGCCATGTTTCAAAGTACGCCGATTTTAGGGAATTTAAAATTCAGAAGTAGTTGTTATTATTTTTTTACTTATACAACATTTTTGTCAATTGACACCAAACCAAAACGCTCATCGGCTTCAAAATTGCGTCTGAAAAAATAAGATTAACGAATAACGACGATTGTTCACGTTTTTACAAAAACTTCGACGAAAACCTCCCACATGTTGATGTAGAATTCGAAGCCTAGCAGCTTTGGGGGCCGGGCTATGGTATATTTTCAAAGAATAAGTGGATGTAAAATGCTCGCGGTACCTAAGTAATTGGTTGAAAATTGTAACAAATAAATAAAGCGTACGTTGCCTCCTACGCACCATAAACTTCGACGAAAAGCTCCCACATATGAAACAATTCCTACACAGTTAGCCAAAAATAATACCAAAAAGTGAATCTCAGTAGTCAAATGTGCAAGCGAAACTTCAAAATATTCGCACTCCAGCCAGTTTTTCGCTCAAAACTTTTTTGTTAGTGCGAATGCGGATCATATGTGGACGTGAAGAGCTTGCGGTATATACGTAATTCGGCGTTTGGTTAAAAAGGTAACAAAACTGAATAGGGGCTTTCGTTGTCTACGAGGCACCATTTGGGTGGGAGACTTACGCATCGAGCCCCCCAAATGTCCAGCCACGACGCGGTTTTTGGCTAAGCACAAATGTATCCGGAAGTTGAATTCGCCAAACGTGGTGCTTGCGGGCCCTTCGATTTGGGAGGTTTCTTAGTATAGGGACATTGTAAAAATATGGGAACTTGTTTTTCAGAGAGTTTTCCCTCCCTTTGCGGGGCCTTACTTTTTGACGTCCCCTCCGTACCGTGTCCAGATATGGAATTCTCTGTATAATATTGCACATTCGAAAACTTTGAAAGCTGTTATTCCCAGATATTGTCCAAATAACCCGGATTTGATTCAGCCCCAAAAGTTTCGGAAATCATATTCAGGCCATAGAAAGACCGTTTAAAATGTTTCACCCTAGTCGGTTTTTTCTACATCAGGGGTTCCCTCTTCGAGACTCAGAAACCCCCTCACCTTGAAAATAGCGGCTTGCCAGCAGACCCTGCTATCCTGGCACTTCCTCAGCTCGCTCAAATCCGCATGGGGCGGAATCTTCCCATTCTTATCCGTCGTCTGAGCCTAAACTGCCTCATTTTCTCTCCAATTGCTTCAAATACTACCTCCAATCCCAGATTCTCCAACTCCTGAACCCCACATCTTCTGACTTTGAATCTGGCCAAAAATGGAGCCTTGGCCGCACTCTGCATCGGCGTTCCGCTGTTGTAATCAATATCGAGGAGTATGGCTTCAGGATTCGAAGGCAGATATGTGATCGTTTCCAGCTTGACTTCGGCCAAGGCCTTCAGACAGGCCTTCTTCCTCGAATCTCCCTTCGGATAGGGCTTGATTGTGCCAGAAATGGCCGTCAACTTGTGGAAAAGAGAGAATTCCGCCTCGTGGAATCGGCGATGCGCTCCCTCCAACTGACTATTGATCTAAAAAGCCGTAGAATTTAAGGGGAATTGGAAAAAAACCTTGTTGATGATGTTGGTCAAGGCGTCGAAGAGCACGGGGTCCTTGACCTTGCTGTCCTCGTCTGTGAACATGTTCGTCTCCATGTTCCAGATCAACTGGTGCGCCAGAAGCTGCGAGTGACCGGCCAGCCAGACGATCAGTTCAGCCACGTAGCCCATCTAAACACGTAGGATAAAACAGAGGGCATTTCATCGACTAAAAATTGTCTGCAAAATTCGAACCCAAAGAGCTATTGAATGAATTAGTTTTAGGCTTTAGAAATAACATGCATTTTTTTAAAAAAATTAATACACCCGTGCCATAAAATGTGGATTCGCAAGTTTCAGCTTAAGGTTTTTGACCAAACGCAACTCCGAAACTTTTTTATTACCTAAGCAACCATCTGCATTAGGTGATAAAATGTTTTGAATTTGGATTGCATTTGCTCAAAAACCTTAAACTAAAACTTTGAATCCATATCGATCATTTTCCAGTCGCTATTTCCATAATCTCTTTCAAGGTTCTTAAATGACGGGCCGGCCCCGTCGGCCCGAGTAGAATAATAAAATAAAATTTTGTGGTTAATATTAAATGTACAAACAAGATGTCACCGACCGGGATCGAACCCTGCCCACGACCGGTGGCTTCGGGCCGGGCCGGCCCTCTCTCCAAAAATTCACGGCCCCGGCCAGCAGCCCGAGAGCGAAAATTCCAAAAGTTGAAAAAAAAAGTTTTTCACAAATTATGTGCAGGAATTGCGTTTCTATTGTACCTAAAGTATGAAACAACTATGGCAAAAAAGTTTTGTCGACGGGGGATCGACTTGGGGCAACTTCGGATTACCAGTCCGATCTCTTAGCCACTTGGCCATGAAAAACATACAAAATTTATATTGGGTAGTTCGAATCCACCTTCACACAGTATGTTTTGCACAATTAGAACTATGTTTTGCAACAAACAGAACTTAAAAATAAAAACTTTGAAACGAGTTACATTTAAAAATAGATTTTCAAAAAAAAGTGGGGCCGGCCCGTTCCTCAGATTTTCTCGGCCCGGCCCGCTGGTCAGCCACCCTTGGCCGTTTGGGCGGCAATCGACCGGGTGGTCCAAGGTAAACGAGCCGACCAAATTTTTCAATGGCCCGGCCCGTTGAGCTGTTGTTGTTAGATTGTGGTGTTCCCAGACTTTTCGTGGTTTTTTGAGAGAGATAGAGAGAGGCAGAGAGATAGAGCTACAGAAAGAGGTAGAATTAGACAGATAGAGAGAGACCCTTACCGAGTCATAGCGAACGGCCTGAACAAGCTGAGGAATGTAGATGAGCAACGCGTCAGCTTCATATCCTCTCAGGACCCTCACAGCATACTGTACCGTAATCGGGTGCAGAGGGTACTGCCTAGGACTTAGAAGAGACAAAGCCATCACAGGAGAACAGGCCGCCCATGTCAGTACGTGAGACATCTGAACATTTGCATAACTACAGGCTACAGTAACCCTCTCACATCCGAGGTCTCGAAGACGTTGCTGTCACTGAGGAACATGGGAAGGGCTTCTGCAATGTGCGCCACTGCTTCCGGCTGAGCACGGACCATCTCCTGCACGGTCGAACGGAGCTGCGAACATGTTCGGAATCTGAAGCGAAAAATAAACAAAGAAAAGGCATAAAAACTAACCTTCCGGGGAGATGAACTGCCAGTTCGGGAGAAATTTCCCAGGCTAGACGGGCCGAGTCCTTGAGCACACGGGCTTCTGTGCGGAGGTCTGAAAAGTCGGTACAAAATCGCATATGTCTTTTACAAAAAAATAACTTTTTGCCGATTTCCTCCAGTTACAAAGTATCCATTGCCGGGCCCAGACAAAGCAAGGTCTGGCCGAGCTCTGTCACGCGAGAATCGACTGTTAGAAATAAGGTAGGTCCATACATGAAAAAGCTACCCGAGGAGTCCGTTCTGCGCGACCCCCTTAATACAAATTCTACGTGTGATATTGGTAGGCTGCAAACAACGGAAACACGATTCTCGGCTCCATATTGCCCGACCGGGGAGTTCATGAACTACTCATTCATCGTCAAGCTGCCTATATACATAGAAAAGCGTACCAGGGCACCGCAGCAGCCAATTTTACTGACCATACTCTATTGTTAAAGGCTTCGAAAATTTGCGACGGGCCTCCCTCTTTAACAAAAAATTGCCAAACACTTGAAAATGCGACGACACCCCAGTCAAGCCCTCCATAAGTAGTGCTTGACAATGCATTTCCGTTTAGAGGGTCGCGTCGAGCAAGATTTTTCATTTGGGGAAGCCCAAGTAGCTTGTGATGCGTGGGGGGGGGTTGCGCAAAATGAACCCCACAGGTAGCTTGTTCATGGATGTCAATTCCACGTAATAGTCATCAAAGCTTTGAATACCTGAGACTCACCTGAGAGGGTACTTTTCATCCACTGCTCCACAGGATTCGTTCCATCCTCAGTTACATCGCACAGAGGATGGAGCCAGGCGCCGAGACGCTCGATTTCATTGCCCTAAGATAGCACGGATAAATAGAGAGAGAGAGAGAGAGAGAGAGAGAGAGAGAGAGAGAGAGAGAGGAGAAAACAAAACCCACAATGAGTAGTAGAATGAGGTTCCTCCTCTTGAGCAGTGTCTTGACCTGTCTCTCGATGTCCTGTCCTATCTTCCCATCCTGTCCCCTCATGTCACTCCTCTGCGATGCCGTCGTAGCCGTGGCCTTCTGTGACAGCGTCAGTGTGTTCACATAATTCGATCCGGCCGCCGCCGCGTGCCATGTCTGGTTCGTCCTCGTCGGCATGCTGTCCTGGATGTCCTGTGCGACGAAGGCCAACGTGTTGGACAGACTGACTTCTGGGTCTGGATATGAAGATTTGAGTTGAAAGAAAAAAAAAACAAAGGTACCACTGGAGATGAAGAGCTCCTTCTTGATGTACTTGCCATCGGCGTAGAGGGCCTGCCAGAAGGAGACCAACTGGCGGATGTCTTCTTTGAGACGACTGGCCGATTGGGTCACTCCTTGGGGAGGCAGACTGAAAAAAAGGGACATGAGTCAATCATAAATGAACAAGCTACAGTGGGGTTAGTTCTGGCCAACCACCACAATTACAAATGCGATGTGTGGCGCGAGTACCTCGAGTAAGAAATTAAAGTTTATCTAAATTCAGTTTAACCTCCCGAAATTGAAATGGTGAGCTTAACTAGCATACCCGGAACTTCTTCAGGTAAACCCCCGTATAATTCATTTATGCCCCCCATACGAACAATTTAGATAAATTACAAATTCACACCGAAAGGTACGAAGAAAATCCTGAGCAGAATTATTATCGGTCAATTCCTTAGTCATTTAGCTAAATTTAGACAAATTTAGCTGCTTACAATTAAATGTTGGGCATTGATTGGATACTCAGTTATGGGGGCTTGAATGAATTTGATGGGATGTTTATCTGAATCACCTAATCGCACCTGAAGTGGGGTGCTTAACTGAATTGTCTGGGGGGGCCAAACCGAGCGGCTAGTTTGGGGGGCGCAACTGAATTGGCTGGGGGTTTTAACTGAATTTCCTCCATTCTGACAAGTTAATATCGATTGATTTTCAAGCAAAATCTATAGATTTCTGGGTATCGATCGATGTTTTGGGCCGCCGGCACCCCCTCTTGATATAAAAAGTTTGCAATTACAGACTACGGCCCACCCCTGCTTACGCAGCCTCCGAGGCACCATTGGGGGAGGGGCTCACGTAGCGAGCCCCCAAACACTGATTGTCCAGCCATACGCCCTCAGCGAAATTAGGCCGATAGGATATCCTATGCTTTTACTATTGTCTTGATCTCCTCCCAACTCACGTGAAATAATGCAAAGCTCCTGCGTAGACCCTCTGTCTGATGATGTGATTCGACGGTCTCGAAGTGAACGCCTCTCCCTGCAGCATTCCCAGGGCACTCGCCAGAAGGCGACTCCTCACTCCGACCGTCTCAATTGACCTCACAAGAGGAACTTAATTGCAATTATGAGTAAACGCTACTGGAGGCTCGTACCTTCATTTTCAGAGAAAATAGATCCAGGAGCGGTTATGAAGGGCATGGATCCGACCTGCATGCTGAGTGATTGGGCGAAAATCATCTCGAGGACGTCGAGTTGTTCACGACTCGAGTACTTGGCAATGTCCACCCGCTCGGCGATGAACTACAATGTTTTATGGTAGAGAGAAACAGAAAAACAGAGATACAGAGAGAGAGAGGGAGAGAGAGAGAGAGAGAGAGAGAGATAACTCACATTGACCCAGACGGCGTGTGGTCGGAAATCCGGCGCAATGACGGGGTGGAGAATTTTAACGCAGAGGGGAGAGGGAGGTTCCTTCATGTCTTCGAAGATTCCGAGGCGGAGACGACAGGAGTCAGCCCATGCACGACACATTTGGATGAGGAACTGGAATATTCTTAGTTTTCAATTGATATTGACTCTTTGGCAATTCAAGAAAGGAAATTATTATTACTATTCGTGTCAGTCTGCTGGTTCACAAACACTTCTTTAGAAACCCAGCGCCCAAAAATGGGAATGTTTTCAAAATAGTGCGATATATAACACTTTTTTTGTCAGAAACAGCGAAACTATCCGGCAAGGATAGCAAAAACTGGCTGGGTTCGCCCCGGTCCGGACAGCGGAATTTTGGAAGGGGTGGTACCGATATTTAAAAAAATCTTTTTTTTTAATCTAACGCATTTCAAAGTCAATATTTTAAGTAGTGTTTGTTGCAAAATATAATTCTAATTGTGTAAAACATATTGCGTAAAGGGGGATTCAAACTACCCTATGAATTTTTTTTTTACTATTTATCATGGCCGAGTGGCTAAGAGACTGGCAATCCGAAGTTGCCCCAGTCCGATCCCCGCCGACAAAACTTTTTACATTAATTGTTTTATGTAACTGTTATGCTAGAGACACATGTTCTGTGCACAGCCAATGTAAAACTTTTTTGTCTAACTTTTAGAAATTTTGACCTCGGGCCGGGCCCATACATGGACACGGTACGGAGGGGGCTCAAAAAGTAGGGCCCCCCGAAGTGAAGGGGAACCCAAAAACTAGGTTTTCCCATGTTTACAAGGTCCCCATACAAAGCAACCCCCTAAAACCGAGGCCCCGTAACACCATGCGTTCAGGTATGACCGAGCCGGCCCTCAGCCACATATAACACTTTCAATTGTTAGAAAAAAAGCAAAAATGTCGGTGCATACAACGGCACTTCAACGAGGTATTCGGTTTCATTTTTACGATTTACGAACTTGCAACGTGGTTAAATAACACAAAAAACCTCGTACCGTTTGCTGTACATCCGGTCTGGCGGCCAGTATCCAATTCCAGCTCATAATGCAAAGGTGGAGGGTTGATTCAGTAAAATTGTGGAGCGGCACCCTCGTGAGAATCGTCAGAATTCGAGTGTCAATCTCTGAAAATGGCGCGATATCAAATATATTTTGATATTTGAAATCGTAATTTAATAACCTAAAACCCACTTTTAAGAGAAATAAACAACGCCGTCAGAAGCATCACAGCGTTCTGCATCTCCTCGTCCTTTCCGGACCTGCAGGCCCTCTCCAAATCCGACTGAAGACGCTTCAGAAGTTCTCCCTCGACCGTTTCTCCGTTGTTTCCATTTCTCCACGCCAAGAGGCCTTTGACCTAGAATTTCGAGGTCATATAGCTTCAGAAGGCACTACCTGTCCCAGGTACGAACTTCTCATCGCGAGAGAAGAGAGATAGGCGTTGGTTGTGTGTTCGCCCACACTCGTGATGGCTTCTAGGGCCAGACTGAGGGACGAGTCGGTGGGGGCGCCGAAGGCAGAGACGTACTCCTGAAAGTTATGTTAGCGTGAAACAAGAAAAAACAGCAAAATATATGGCTACATTACCCCTCCCACTTACCAAAAGATGACTGTGAGTGCTGGAAGGGGCCCATTTCATAGCCTCGTGGAGGATTTGCTGACAACGCTGGGAGAAGTCCTTCACCACCGCTTTTCGGCCTTCCGGAGTGTCCTAAAACTCAATTTTCTGTAAAACTCTGTAAGGTGAGAAACCTGCAGTTGTATGGTGAGATCTAGCTCCTTCACTCGGAACCCGGGTTCCTGACAATCGGGGTCTTCGATGAGATTCTTCTGAAGCGACTGCAACAGACGGAGAGCTGTGGTGAGGATCTTTCCATTCCACAGAAGGTAGGGGAAGGCGTCGATGAAGCGGGAGAGACAGGCGTCGGCGCAGCGACGGACCTAAATTAGATAATAAGAAAAGAGACAGAGACGCAGAGGAAACCTCTCTGAGGTTGTGGTTGAACTGGACGAGGAGGAACTGGGCGAGTGACTCTAGATCGCCATTAAGAGGCTCGTCTTCGCGGAGCTGAAACAATGTGGATACTTGGATCTTACAATTAGGTATTAAGCCATGTTTTCTACTGAATCTTGTTACGGAGTCCTAACCGTAAGTCACATGATAAGTGGCCCGAAATCGCCGTAACACCAGTATCCGTACTTTTGTGATTTTGCTAGTCTTGACGCAAGCACAGGTACTGCAAACACTCGAATATACTGAATTTTTTTAAACGTTTTGCGCGACCACCACATTCACGTGGCGCGAGTCCCCCAAATAAGAAATTCAGCTCAGTGGGACCCTCCACTACCGAAAATGTGGTTTCATTTTTTCTGTGGCAATGTACGTACCAACGTATAGGCCTTAAAATTGGGTAACCTAAGAAACGTTTAGGGAATGTGTAACCAAATTAGACAAACGTAGCTCCAAACCACACTTAAGCATAGAACATTCGTAGTGTTTAGTACCCTTAACATAGGAAATCCAAGATATCCACTCCCGGGGAATGATAAGCAAAGATTTTACTTCCCCGTTTCGAAAAAATGTATCAAATCAGTTACTTCGGTAGCATACATGGGCGTCAGTCGGACTTTGACGGCTCGCAGGGTCGCGCCAAAAGGAATTTTAAATACGAGGGGTATCGTTAGGTTCACCATAGACCATTTTTAAAAGGACGGCGAGTCTCGCCTTGACCGAAGCGACAGAGCTGTGCCCATCCATGTATGTTCGCTAGCCACAACATACAGTAACACATTCTCCAGCATCGGTGGGCATGAGTTGCTTATGGTACCTACGTAATCGGGGGTTGGCTAGAAATGGTAGCAAAACATTAAAGGGGACTTACGTTGCCTTCGAGGGACCATTTGGGGGGCTTACGTATCGAACCCCCCCCCCAAAGCTCTCTATTCAGTCATGTTCTCCAGTACGATTCGTAATATATGCTTCACAAAAGGATTGTCGTCACTTTGATAGCTGCTGGCTCGCAGTCATACCTGGACACAGTTCGGAGGGGGGGGGGGGTTGAAAATGAAGGCCCCACAAAGGAAAAAAAGTATCCTCATAATATGAGGGCCCCCATTTTTACAAGCCACACCAAGCATTTCCCCACTCTCCGAATAACCAAGGTCCCGCAACCAGCACATGTCCAGGTATGCTCGCAGTTGTCGCGTCAAAACCCAACCGTGGCTAGCATTTCCCAATAAACAAAACCAAAACCTGTATCTGACGAACTGTTTCGGAATTCAAAATAACCGTATCTCACAGTTCCTTTCGAACTTTCCCACCTTCTTATGAGCCTTGAGAAAAGCGTCAAAGACTACGGTAGAGCCGGCCAGCAGACACGCCCACATTCCGCTCTTATCTTTGCGAATCGGCCTAAAACAGTCGTTTTTCCACAATTCCCCCATTAAACTCACTTGTCCTCGAGGTACTTGAAGAACTCTTGGGCGGCCTTCGGATGGGTGGAGTATCTCTGAAAAGATCGATAAATAGATACGGTATAAGGGTCTCACCACTCTCATCTTCTCCAATCTCAACACGGAGAGGAGGTAGGTGCACTGAGCAAAGTCCATTCTGTTGATGATGGGAACCACGTCGGCTGGGTGGTTGAGATCGGCGGAAATCGTGTTGCGGAAGTCTTGTAATTCGTTCTAAAAACGAGGAGTGAGGAGAGATAGAGAGATACTTACGGGAGAGATAGCGTCACTGCGAATCACGGCATTGTCGATGATTTCCGAGCGAAGGTTCTCCTGTGCCAGCAGAAGAGGAGAGTTGGTGGCAATCTCACATACGGCTTTGTACCACTCGTCGGGCCACAAACCGGAGAATTCGACGTCGAAGCCGAGAACAGTGCAGTAGAACCAGAAGTCTCTGAAAAATGTACGGTTAGAAAAAAAGTATTTGCTATATTGCTTGGGTGAGGGGGGGGGGTATCTCGCAAAGGGTGCCCGCAATTGATAAGACCCAAACCCTTGCTTTGTCAAGGTGTTGATCTAACACAGCATTCAAGGCAAAAATCCGAATAAAGTAAATACTGGCATTGAATTTCGAAAATGTCGCTTGTCATTCGTTGATTAAGCTGATCTCTAGAAATAACCTGTCGTACCATCGAATATTTAGAAGAAAAGACCACTCAACTGGAAACCTTTGGGAGAAATGGTGGTTACGTTGCGGCAAATGCGTAGTATCTCGTAACGTTGAGAGGGAGTTTTTTTTTTAATTTTCCGACTCTAGGCTCGGTCAAGAAATTCAAGGAGTTACAGTAACTTCCGAACGCCATTTTTTTAAAGGACTGACCCAAAGGAACATTTAGTTAGGCACCAACCCCAGGAGGGTAAATTCTGATCACCTCACTATCAGGTGAGGTGATCAAGGTTCCAAAAGTTAACTACCTTTGAAAACTAAACTTTGGTAAACATGAGTGTTACCCAAGTTTGACTTCCTCATGTTAAGCGTGAGTAGGTTAACTTCCCTAGGTATGCATGGGTACCATAAGAGCACACGTTCAGGTATGGGAGGTGTACTTACCAGGTATGCTATCCAAGGTGCTGTCGTATTTACACTTTATCTGTTTGAAAAAAGTACCATACAAAAAAAAGTAAAAAGTACTACTCGGTACGGCTGAAGAGCTAGCATAAAAATGCCGCAAAGGGTGCGGAGATAACAATGAAGAACCCCATTTTTTAAAACGCTGTGGCGGCCGACCAGTGGACGCGGACCATGGCCAGTGAGGGGCGATCACGGCTGGTTGGGCGAAAACCCTAAGTCCCGCAAGCCCCACATATCCAGACATAGATTGTTCTTGAATCTGGACAAAAACGCGTTTAAAGAAAGACACCTCTTCATGGGGTTTTATTAATGATGTATGTAGTGATGCCATACATGGGCACCATACTTGGTCAACATCCGCGAGCCGCGGCGGTGGGGTGCCGCAATTTGACTTTTACCCAATTTTTCTAAAGAGAAGGGTCCGCGTCGCAAATTTTGAAAGTTTTCCTAATACAGGGGGCTGTCGCAAAATATACCCCGGCGGTACGTTGACCAGGTGTGATGGGCACGGCTCCTTTGAAAATGCCCTTTGAAAATTGCCTTGGGAAACCCATCGATACCCCCCTCGAATATAAATTTTTTCTTGGCGAGACCCCGAGCCGTCAAAGTCGCACTTACGCCCATGTGTGTTTTATGCCCCAAAAATACCACTGAGATCGTATTTCGGTGACTTGCGCTTTTCAAGTATCAATTACAAGTCAACCAGTTTGAAGGCTCTCTCTTCTCACCTGAACAGCATCCTGAGCCGAGTGGAAGGATGCCCGATGGACTTGATCCTCCTCATCAAAGCGGAAATCTTTGGCATGAGCACTCCCAGATTGCCCGCACTCGTCGACATCTAAACTTCCCTTTTCACACGAGCAAACTTTAAAAGAGGGTGTGAGCACGCAGCTAACAGTAAAAAGACAGGCACAGGTAAAAGCACACAAAGTCACAAACATAGTGACAGCCAAACCTTGTACGAATTGATAGAAGTGGACAGAGCGACAATTGTCAGCTGAAAGTGAGCGAAGCGGTTGAAAAACGGGGGACAAACACAGGGTTATGGTAGGAGGCTCACCTTTACCGTACTCTTGGCCACTTTCTCCCCAATGCGACGGCCTTCGACTCCCAGTTGAACGAAAAGTTCCAGAAATCGGACCAATAGGGCCTGTTTGTCCTCTTCGTCTTCAACTCCTTCGGCCATCAGGGCTAGGGCTTGGTCAACGGCTAGGGAAACGTGGCTGAAACCCGAAAGTATAGATAACACATTTTGGGAACCATATGCACCAAATTAAAGTTTGGGAACCAAAGGAACGAGTTTCCAAAAGTGAAGCCGGGTCAAGAATTAAGTGAGTCAATAGTGTCAATAGTTTTAGTCAATATTTCCATTTTTTTTTTAAATTTTTTTTTTACATTCTTAGCATAACCTTATATAGCCTATCATACGAACCAAATTTGAAATAATCCAGTCATTTTCATGCAGAGAAAGGCGCTTTGCTTACAAAAACTAGGATTTTCGTACCAGCCGGTTGGCAATTATGTCAGCAAAGCAAGAAATTTTCTTACTGTTTGAAACAAAAACACCGTACAATTGTTTTACATTTATATTTAAAAACAAAATGCGCAAAACGTTTAAAAACTAAAGCTGTACATCTAAAATAAGCGGAATGCTCAAATGACGGGCCGGGCAATTTCTTGTGGCGCCCAGCCCGGCCGGCCCGGGTATGAAAAATATTCTATAATTCGATACAATAATTTTTTCAACTACTTTAAATAACTAAGTATTGTTTGTTATTGACATATTAGTCAATATTAGTTGTACAAAAAAAAATGTCACCGACCGGGATCGAACCCTGGTCGTTTGGGCGGAAATCTGACGGGGTGGTCCAAGGTAAACGGGCCGGCCCGACCAAAATTTTCCAAATGGCCCGGCCCGTGAGAACCCCGAAAAAAGGGGAAAAACACCCAAAACAGATGCGACCCAAAGGTTTTTGTAATAGGGTACTCCGTGAGTGGCCTATTGTAATTAGTACCAGCCGGGTGTCAATAGGAACTGAGCTGGCGTCATTATGACCCTTACCGCACCCTCCCTTTGTAATAAAAGTTTGAAAAGGGAAGGTATATGGCTGACCAAAAAACTCACGCAAATCGATGATCGGTGGAAGTCCCGGTGTCTTGGGAATAGATTCGACTGCTGGATTCGATGGAAATCTGACTGAATAGCTTCATAACTCCGTCGTGGATCTCCTTCTGAAATTAGACCTTTAATTGAAACATTTTATTCGGCTTACGGCGCCGGCAATCCACATTTGGGCGAGGCAGCGGACCATAACGTTATCCAGGGAGGAGTGCGGACTGGCGAACCTTAAAAGGAAGAGTAGAAGAGAGAGAGAGAGAGAGAGAGAGAGAGAGAGAGAGAGAGAGAGACCCACCCTTGGGTATAAATCTGGTAGACCAAGTCAGGAACTCCTGGAGACTTGGCCAGAGCCACTCCGATCCCTCCCAGCGTCATGATGGCGTTCTCACACACGAGAGAAACCACACTAAATCCAAAACTTAAGAGGAGATTTGTTGAACGTCTAGAATTCTTATAATTTGCTTAAACTCTGCCAAATATGTTTATTTGGTTTTAAAAACAAACACTATCCCGAAGCTTTTAGGCCATTATCGATTTCGGCGCCGGGTTACGGTGTCACCCCTGGTTACTGTAACTCGCGATAATAAGGTAAACTTGCAAATAATGTTTGATAGTGTATGGACTTTAACACGGGAAAACTGGTTTAGTGAAAAAAACTGGTTTAGTTCATGTGTCTCATTTGTAGAGCTAAACTACAGTATCCAAAAAAAAATTACCGTCGGGGTTTTCAAATGACGGGGGACTTTTGGAACGGCGTGGTAGGCCCGAGTTTGAAAAATAGAATTTTGAATAAATCGGTAAAATAATTTTTTTAATACTCCAAATAACTTAATTATGTTTGTTACTAACATTACACTCATTATTAGTTGTACAAAAAAGAATGTCACCGACCGGGATCGAACCCTGGTCGTGTGGGTGGCAATCGGACTGGGTGGTCGGTGGTGGTGCAAATGGTGCAAACAGGCCAACCAAAATTTTACAAATGCCCGGCCCGGCGCGTGAGAACCCCGCTTCCCGTGACCCAGGACAAAAATTGGCAAAATCCCAAAGATTTTCATAAAAATTTTACAAAATATACGTATTTGGCGAAGTTTAGCGAGTTCTATGGCATTGAATGACACGGTTTACTATACAACTCGAATATTACAGGACTTTTGTCTTGAAAAATAGTTATAAAAATGAAACTACGTTGATTTATGTGCCTGCGGGTGGTTGGGAGTGCAGACGAAGAGCTTCGACGACAAACTGGCCAGACAGGCCTGAACGCTGTCGGGATCCACGATAAGCGAAGACTTCAGAGCTCTGAAACAGCAAAATAACAGTTTTAGAGGGTTAAAGGTCTAATTCCAATCGTGTAAAGACCCACTTGCACAAAGAGTCAATGGCCACGTTGCGGAGCATATCGAGGGCTGCCTTCCTCCGAGCCACAGTATCCTCATCCCGTTTGTCGCTCTCCCTTCTTTCAAAGCTCTAAAAATATTATAGATTTACAAGAAAATGGGAAAATCCCCACCTCAGCTGCCAATTTGGTGAGGAGAGGAGCGGGTTCCAGCAGGAAACGAGAGAGCACAGGGACTACGGTAGCCTTGGCCACGGAGGGAAACTTCTGTCCCAGGCCGGCGAGGGACTGAAGGGCCTTGGCGGCCAGATGGATCTGAGAGAGAGGCACACGGGAGGGAGAGGAGGCGAAGAGACGGGAGAACATACGGGAACACACCGCATCTGAGTCTGAAAGACAAACTGATATAAATGATAGAAATAGGCTCAAAGTGTGCTATATCAGGGACACACTTCCCTTTTTTGGCCATAGGCCGTGGGTGCTCAATTGTATTTAGTACAACCCTGATGTCAATAGGACAAAAAATGACGTCATTGGGACTATTGTTTTACAGAAAAAGCCTACCACCATATAATGAGGGAGCTGAGCACCGAAAAGTAGGTGGCCCGAGCGCTAGGAGGAAACGCACTCAAAAATTATTGTTGCAACATTAGAGAAACCCAAATTCAGAAATTGGTGAACAAAGGACGTCCTAGACTTCAATATTTAGGGTATTCATGGGCATCAGTCCCGTAGTTCTCACGGGCCGGGCTGGGAGGAATTGTAATGAAAAAAATTCTCGGCTAGTCTACTCGAACCACCTAGTCAAACTGAAACCCAAGGATCGAACCCGGTCGAGCTCATTGTTGAACGAAATGTCCTTGCGGTGCCTACGTAATTTGGCGTTTGATTGAAACTGTTTGCAAAAATTAAAGGAGGGCTTACTTTACCGCCAAGGCACCATTTGGGGGGCTTACGTATCAAAGCCCCCAAATGCACCCTGTCCAGCATATTGGTCCAGCCTTAGTTCTCAAATGACGGGCCAGCCCGCGGGCCAAGACGGGCCGGGCCGAGAAAAGTGTCGGCCCGGCCCGTAAACTTGTCAAATTAAAAATTCTTTACATTGTTGTTTTAGCTTACTTCAATTTTTTAAACCCCGAAAACACTTTCATTATACTTATTACACATTCAAACTAATTGTGAGTTAGCAAAAATAGAGTGTCCCTGCCGGGATCGAACCTTGGTCGTGTGGGTGTCAGTTTGACTGGGTGGTCCGAGTGGACGGGCCAAAGCGGGCCGGGCCAAGACGGGCACAAGCTACCTGTGGGGTCCGTTTGGCGCGACCCCTCACAGTACACATTAGGCATGCGGTGCCATTCCCCAAATAGGAAAGTAGGGTCGGCGCGACCCCCTCAACCGGAAATTTCTGCCAACGTGTTTCTATGTTCACTATGATCTTCACCTACCGATGTCATCCACAGCTGTCCAGACGATCAGTTCCAGGGCGACGAACAGTCCCTGTTGAGTGACGCCGTGTCTAACCGCCGCTGGCTCCACTTTTCCCTTCTTCTCGTCTTCAGAATCCATCGAAGATAACAACTGGATCACGAAGGAGTTCAGCTGAACCTTCTCTTTGTCATTTGTTGTTTAATACCCCCACCTCCTTGGCGAACTTTTCACTGATCTCGCAATCGGGCTGAAGCACGTCGAAGGGTCTGAGGGCGTCTCGCAGCAGAGTGAGACAGCAGAGAGTGATCAACTCACTCACTGTTTTGTAGGTGTAGCGCTTCACTGAGGCGGCCTGGAAGCGAAACATAAACACTGTTAGATGGCAAGAAAAAAAGATGAAAATAAATAGGACAAGGGGTTATGAAACCGAGGCTCTGGTTAGGTTAACCTAGACAATGTACCCATTTCCAGAGGAAAGCCTCGCTAACGTTGCCGTCCTGAAAGTTGCCCATTGAAACTGAAAAGTTATGCAGTTGTCGCTGTGGTTCCAGAAGGACCCCCCACCATACATTGTCAAGCTCCGCCATAAGCGGCGGTAGGGGCGTCGCAATTTTAAGTTTTTTTTTGGCAAATTTTGATAAATAAGGAGGCCCGTCGCATATTTTCAAATAATTACGTAGTTGATGTGGCTGCCGCAAAAATGGCTCCCGCGGTGGGTTGCCCAGGTATGCCCCCACCCCTTCCGCACATAGATTGGCTGGTGAATATCCAAGAAAAGCTTATGGAAACGAATTCTTCAAAAACTCAACGTCTGGGTAAAACATTTCTAGTTGGCCGGCTTACCGATAGCGCCAATACCAAAGTTTCCGAACCAATTCAACAAACTCGACGTCTCTTCCATTTAATAATTAACTCCCACACACCTTTAAGCCAAATTCAATAGTTGTAGTATAACCAATCGATGCAATGCAAAGAAATCTTCAGATAAATCAAAAGTTTGTAGTTTGATTCTACTGCACCCTTATGTATACAATGTTGAAAAATATTGTAAACTCGTTTAATTTTTCATGCAAAATCGGTTGAATTCATTGCGGGAGTTTGGGGTCTTGAGTGTTGGCCCCAAATGGTACCGCGGAGGCACGAGCCCCCATTTAAAAATGTGTTACCATTGCCCATCCTAAGTCGAATTACGTAAGTACCGCCAGCACTTCATGACAACCTATGGTAGAATTATGTTGTACTGATCCACTTATCAGACCCCGAATCCCTCTTGATATAAAAAGTTTGCTAAATACAATCGCTTGGTACCCTTCACGCAATATCTTTGAGAAAAAGAATAAAAGAATATTCAGAGGGTGATTCTGCAAAATTTTATGTACCAGCAATAAATCATCACCAGATACAGAAAAAATCGACTTGTTAAGCCACCGAATTTCAGCCCCACCATTGCTGTCGTATAAAGACGAATTCACGTGCTGTGCCGTCGGAAAGCCCGGCAAAAACATTTTTCAATTGTGAGATACCGTTCTCACCAAAAGTCTACAAAGTGGTGTGACCTAAGACCAAAATTCTCCCCAACTCACCACAAATATATCCGTGGCGAAGTCGTCTAGTCGGTCTAGAATGTCCCTAATCAACAATTGTTGAATCTAAAATTCCATGGCTTCTAAAGGTATATCAACCCTACCGTATCAAAAATGGCATCAATTTCACTGGCTTTGAACTGGAACCGGCTGTCTTCGGAAATTATGCTAGCTCCTTGTCTAAATACATAAAGTTGCCGTAATTTAAAACGAACAAGAAACTCACATATTGTACACTCGCACCAGCCGGCTGGCTGCGTCTTTGGAGCGGGATTCCGAGGAGAAAACGTGGTCCTCAGTGCTGATTTTCGGCGTTTTTCCACTAATAAAATAGGTTTCCTTTAAAAAGGCAGAGAAATACCTTGGGGAGTGGAAACAAAGAGGGAAAATGTAGGAGAGAAGAGGAAATTGTGGATCTGTCGAATGTCTTCCGAGGGAACGCAGGGATCCGAGGATGTAGCAGACGAGCTTCAGCAGATGGCCTGAAATACGGGGAATATGTTGTAGAAAAAGACTAACTTAAAGCGGGATTCTCACGGGCCGGCCCATTCGAAAAATTTTTGGTCGGCCCGGGTCGGCCAGTTTACCCTGGACGATAAAATTATTTTTTCTACAACTAATATTGACTTATATGTTAGTAAAAAACACTATTAAGTTATTTAAAACAGTTTTGAAAAAAAAAATATTGTACCGATTAATACAAAATTTAAAATTTTATTTTTCATACCCGGGCCTACCGGGCCGTCCCGGAAAATCCCTCGACCCGGCCCGCCGGCCCGTCATATACCATGGGAACATATTTGCGTGGTGTCTTAAGTGGTTTTCCAAATGCTCTGATACCCTCTGTCAATCAAAACTCACTCTTATTGTGATGAATATTCTCCGTGTCATTAAAAAGTTCATGGAGAGAGGTGACAGCACATGCTAGGGCGTCAATCTAAAAAAAAGAACTAAAAATACCTTGAAACTCCACCAACCTGAGCGTCTACTATGTGATCTCTATATGCAGGCAACTGCGCAGCCAGGTCTGAGAGAGCCGTGTTGAAGCAGAAAGCGAACTGCTCCTGGATGGGGACGCCTAAAATAGAAATAGAATAAATTCGAAGATAAACCAACTGTCGTGTTTGTTGACGAGGCCGTCGTCGAGCCATTTCATGTTCGGCACGACGGAGAGAGTCTTGGTGAGCACGGGGACGAGGTCTTCGGCGAACTGAAAAGGAGGGATTAGACAGAGGGAGAGAGAGAGAGAGAGAGAGAGAGAGAGAGAGAGAGAGAGAGAGAGAGAGAGGGAGGGAGCGAGAGGAAGCGAGAAAGAAAGAGAGACTCACTTTTCCATTGGAAAAGTACAGAAAATTGGCGACGGCTATCAACGAAGAGCGGAGGTTGTGGTTCAACGGCTGGGCCTCGATGTCTTCCTGCAGCCCTCCCAGTAGCGAGCGGCGGACCTCCAGTAAAGTCGTCTTCTCAACCTAGAAAAAACATGTTTAAAATCTTAATTTTAAAATCTTAACATCTTAATCACTCGGCTCCGACCATTTTTACGACAGCCAGCTGGCTCGGAGACTTCATAGCGCTATCTCTACATGCTGTGTCAATAAAAAAAACATCCCCGGCTGTATTTGGAACCAGCCGACTGTTATCACGCTCCCGCAAGCTGGCTGAAGATAGAAACTCTAACCAGACAGCTGTCTCTACTCTCTCGAGGAAAAATAAAATTTTCCGACAATAGCAATTATGATTTACTAAGTTTACTCAAAAAATATAGGACCCTCTACACTACAAGGTTGCCCCATATCAATAACACAACCCCCCCCCCCCTATACATTAAAAAAATCAATATTGCAAAATTCTGGGAGCAAAAACAGGCGCTATGAAACAACCCATGGCTAGCTGCACCATAGGCCGGACTGTCAGGAACTCCTGCCACCCGGCTGACAACACTGCCAACTAGTTGCTTATCACTTCCGTCGACCGGCTGTCGCTACTCACATACAACCAGCAATTGAATTTATGCCAGTCGACAGCATCATAGATGAACAAGCGCCCGCAGATTCGGTAGAGGGGGTCGCGCCGAGCCTAATTTCCTATTTGGGGGACTCGCGCCACACGTCTCATTTGTATTGTGGGGGGTCGCGCAAAACGGACCCCATAGGTAGCTTGTGCATGTATGGACAGCATAGATGAACAAGCGCCCGCAGATTCGGTAGAGGGGGTCGCGCCGAGCCTAATTTCCTATTTGGGGGACTCGCGCCACATATTTCTTTTCTATTGTGGGGGTCGCGCAAATCGGACCCCACAGCTAGCTTGTTCATGTATGGTCGACAGTCACGGTCAACATCGTTAATGTCAACTACAATCCAGCCGGCTGTCATCAGGTCCTTTGTAGTCAGGCTGCTGTCACTGTCTACTGCGCACCGCCTCAGCCGGCTGTCTCCTGCATCCTGGCAAATGGCTGTCATATTTCTGTCGTGCCAGCCGGCTTTCACTATTGAAGCATTGATGCGGCGATATTTCAGCTGTCAGTCGACTGGTGACAACCGCCTTCACCTGGACTGTCACCAGCTACTGCCAACCGGCTGTCGTCTTGCTCCACAATGCTGCCACCCGGATGTCCCTCTCACCTTGGCCAGTGCAGCCGCTGTGCACTGCAGGTTCTTGAAGACGAAGTCGTCCAACACCTTCATCTGTGAATTTCTAAGCTTGTAATTTCAAAAATCTTCTTTTTAAATACTCGCGCGGATAGTTTGACCGCCCTCCCAATCAAAAAAGAAAACGCACGGATGCAGATTCATTTACAGTCAACAATCAAAAGTGCAACAACGGAGGAAAACAAAACCGAGAGATAATGGGGGAAACGGGGTGGGTGTACCCGGCGAAGATCGATAGAATTGTGGGTCCCGCAGCGATCAGTAGAGGTGGTCCATGTTGGAGGTACGCGGCTTCTTTATCTTCTCCATGTTCTTTGTGATCAGATCGTGCAGGGTGGAGTAGTGGTTGCGAACCTCCAGGATGACCAGTCTGCAATCAGAGGATAATTAGGCCACGTCCACTTTCAGCTGCCATATGGATTAGGCCACGCCCACATCGAGGTGATAAGACAAATTAGACCACGCCCATAAATTAAAGGACTAAAAACGAACCTTATGTTGATGAACTGCTTCTCGTCCATGTCGAGGATCGCCCTGCGGTAGTCTTCAACATGGGGGTATTTGGCAACCTGAAACACTGTTTTGTTTAACGGTCCCGGCACAAAAAATTTGGCCCTGCCTGTTTTACAAAAAAAAACATGGGTCTAACCAGCAAGAATTAGTCGAAATCCCGGAATCCACCCGTAAATTGGCCTGTCACTGCTCGTTAACGCGTGAATGGCTTGAAATAGCGGGCAAATCCGCGGGAATTACTTCCGAAAATGAGCAAAACAAGCTGCAAAATTCAGTTTTGAGCAAAAGTAGTTGAAACCATATTTTGCAAAGCTCCGTTTAATAAACTTGTATATTTTTCTTGATGAATGTGTCCACCACAACTGTTTCATAATTTTTTAAATTTAGAGGACAAAAACCCCGTCCTGGAATGATTTCCGGGTAGAAAGTAAGCAAACAATTTAGAAACTCTGACCTTAGTGAGAAGCTTTCCTCTGCTGGTGAAGTAGCGGCTCATCTGGTCGAGGAAGGAAGCCGCCTCGCTCTCCACATTTCTCACCTAAATTACAAGATTTCTGAGATCAGAATTGAAAAGTCACCTCTCCGAGTGCCTCCTCCTGGATGGAGACTCCGAAGTTGTTTCCGTCTTCGATGCGAGGGATAAGGAAGGTGATCCACATTTTTACCTGAAAACCAAATAGTTTCAAAGTATGACAATTGGAGGAAATGGTAACCGTCACAATGATGTCTGCCACCCGGCTGGCACGAAAAACTGTAGATACCATCAAGCATGGCAACGGGCCGGCCCGCTCCAAAATTTTTCACGGCCCGGCCCGGCCCGACTCAACCGAAAATTTATGCCTTTTTTCAATGTAAAAATCAAAGAAAACGAAAAAAAAATTTTCGGGCCGGCCCGGGCCGGCCCCAAATTTTGCCATGCTTGGATACCATACAGACCATGCAATTAATTACAAAAGGAGGTGTGTACTTGATATAGCCCAAACTCTTAGCTCAGTCAGGCCTAGGCCGGGCCCGAAGTGGAGCTGAACCCCCACGGAGCTTCGTTTAATGAGCCCAAATGTTATAAAACAAGAAAAAATTACCTTGTTGACGCTTTCGACGGCCTCCCGCAGCAGCGGTCGGACTTCGTCCATCAACTCGGCCAACTTGTCGTTGCAGGGGACGGTTCCGCGGAGGAAACCATACACAAGGGCACCTAAAATAAACATTTTGCCCGAAATACACAAGAAAAACATCTGGTCAAGCATGACCAACACTGTGTGGCAACATCTTCCCGCCGTTTTCGAATTGGCTCACAGTCCTTTAAACAGCAGCGATAGGATATCAGCAATCGAGACCGAATGAGGCCCTCCCAGCGATCCAAACCCACCGTTCTTTTTCTCCTCAACGGCCTGCTCCACCTTCCTCTTCTTCGCCGCCGGCTGGTCGCCTCCGTTCTGAACCAAAAATAAATAAATAAAATAGAAGAAATCAAACTCACCTCCACTACTGGAATGGGGATGTTCAAGTCATCCTGGGGCATAAGTTCGGGGATCCTATCGTAGGAATAACGGCTGCTCTGAAAATGAGAAATTAAAAATGAGGTACCATGATGGTTCAATTTTAGGTAGTCACTTTAAACTAATCAATTTTAGTTCAAATACACGTTTTCCGCCAAAAAATACGAAATTCAAAGCGTACATGCTTGTAGGATATGTACGAATCCTCAAACAATCTCCAATAGGCGGTGGAACGATCAAACTTTCAAAATACATACAACAAAAAAAGCCCGGGACGAGAAAATTTGAAAGCGGGCCGGCCCCTTAAGAAATTTTTTTGTGTAACTTTTTTTGAAGTCAATATTTTGTTCTTTTTGTTGCAAAACATACAGTTTTAAAGAGGATTTGAACGACCCTACATATTTTTTGAACAATTTTCATGGCCGAGTGGCTAAGGAGTCGGACTGGCAATCCGAACTTGCCCCAGTTCGATTCCTCATTGACAAAAATTCTTCAGGGCTGGCCGAACATCGGGCTCGGCCCAGCGCGGGCCGGGCCGAGAAATTTTGGCAGGTCCGGCCCGATCAAGCTTGGATCGATAATATATTGTGTATAGAAACTTCTTTGATGTGGTATTATCTCAAGTTATATTGTTGTTTTTATAACTGTTTCATAATATTCTTACTATTTTATATATTTGTAAGCTATTTTACCGCATGATGACCGAAAATTTCACAAAAAATTTTCTTAGGTCAAAAAAATTTTTGAAAACGGGCCCGCCGGCCGAACTCGGGCCCGTTCGGGAAGGGCCGAGGTTGTTTGGAGACGGGTCCGGCCCGCGACCAGCCCTTAACTTCGTTGTCTTGCTTGTTTTATGTAATTGTTATGCCAGATACACATTTTCCGTGCACAGGTAGAGTAAAACTTTTGTTCTCTCTAAATTTTGACCCGGGAGCGGGTCGGCCCTGAGGCACCCCGGGGGGGGGGGGGGGAATTTACCTTAAAAAAGGTCCCTTACTGTACCACATAAACAAAATAAAAAATACGAACCTTGAGCATTTCGTCGAACTGGAGAACCCTCCTGGGAAAGGCGTCGCAAACGAGCGCCTCCGCCTCCTTGTAGAGGGCCTCTTTGTACTGATTGAGCTGCTTCACGGGATCCTCAGTTTTCGGCATTCTGAACGGAAATTAGCCATAATTACGAGGAAACTGGTGATTGAGGTAAATATTGATAATACAATGTTACAACCAGTCAAAGAAAAAGTACCCATCTTTATACAAATACAAAAATACAATCCCGTGAAATTCCTATTTGAGTTTGAAAATATCTACCGTAGTCTCGTGGCACTTGCGGAAGTTCATGTCACAGGCGCCGATTGCGTACTTTCCGGGGTTTTTGAAGTAGTCGAGCCCGCGGCCGATCTTCACCATCCAGCCGTTGTTGAATCTGAAAGAAAGTAATAAAACTGTTTTTAAAGGACCGTTTGAAACAGCTGTGGCCCCAAGGGGTTCTCAAATCACGGGCCTGGCCGCGCCGACAGTTTCGGACCGCATGTTTGTTACTGACATATGCTTGTTATGTTAAACAACTTAATGATGTTTGTTACTGACATACATAGTTAGTATACGGGCCGACGTGAAAAAATCGACCCGGCCCGCTTCGGCCCGTCCACTCGGACCACCCAGTCAAACTGTCACCCACACGACCAAGGTTCGATCCCGGTCGGGACACTTTATTTTTGCTAACTTAATATTAGTTTAAATGTATAATAGAAGTATAATGAAAGTATTTTCGGGGTTTAAAAAATTGAAGTAAGCTAAAATAACGATTTAAAGAAATTTTAATTTGACAAGTTTACAAACCGGGCCGGGCCGACACTTTTCTCGGCCCGGTTTGTAACTATATAAGTCAATATTAGTTGTACCAAAAAAATGTCACCGACCGGGATCAAACCCTGGTCGTGTGGATGGCAATCTGACTGGGTTGTCCAGGGTAAACGGGTCGACCAAAATTTTCGACATTGCCCGGCCCGTTAGAACCCCCGCCCCAAATTTCCATAAATTTCCTTACCTGACTTCCCTGTCGTGTAGATTCGGTTCGAATTTCACGGTCAGTTTGATGTTCCTCGTGGCCAAACTGGCCGTCAGTTCCCCAAATCCGCCTTCATTCGACCTTGCGTCACTCGAAGTGACGAGGGTGATCAGTTTGATATTCTTCGCCAGTCGCACCAGCATCTCGCAGAAACGGACAAAGTTTAGGACCTAAACAAGCTGATTTGAGCTAAGCGATCGCCTTTACCTGATGGTGTGCGATGATATAGGCATCTTGAATGCGTACGGCCGTCAGCCGGTCGTCGATGCACTTGCTGAACACGGATTCGTAGCCGTGGCCGGTGGAATCGGCTGCTATCCGTCGCTGCTCCAACACATCAACCTAAAATACATAAAAGTAGTAGTTTGCAACCAGCTGACTGGAGAGAATCCCAAATACTTGAAACGCTCCGAAGTGTCAATATACCCGATGTTTAACAAGATCCCTTTTGAAAAAACCGTGCTCCTGAGGCATTAGAATTCACACGCTTCCCCCGCTGCACTGTCATTTTTATATACTTTTTTTTAAACCAGGGTACATTAGCTAATAAACTACCATAAGTATCTTAAATCAACACACTCATCGATAAAGTTTATGAAGTTTTACTGTGAATGGACTCATGCGGCACGGCCTTTCTAACTGGTAACTCGGGTGACTTCAACATTCGAACTGGAATTTCGTCAAGCCCGCCCCGTTTTCAGCATTTGGATAAACAGTCCCACCACGATAAGCGCTGACGACTTGCCGAAAAACGCGTATTGATTGCAAATTGTTGCCTTGGCACTTTGCCAAAGCTATTCGTGGCGAGGCCAAGGCACCCTAAGTTCTGGGCCGCTTTTTTGACAGCTGGAGTTCCATCAAACATTAAGGTGGGAAAGACCGTGGCGGAACGTTCGCAGAAAACAATCGTGGGGGGACACAAAGTGGCAAACTTCCATTCCCATTTTCCGGTGACACTACTAGGCAATTGCGTAAGCAGCCTTTACAGACTATCCATTGCTTAAAGCCCACATATTTCAGACAGTAATACCAAAAATACCACTAAACACCTACCTCATATCTCACGGAGGCCCTGAGTTCCTCTGCCCGGTTGAGGTATCCCTCGATTTTCTCGTTGAACGGCCCTCGTCGCACATCGTCAGCCGGCATTTTTCTGGAATCTAAAAGCTGAAATAAAATCCACAAAAAATGGATCGCCTACCTGCGGAATTCGATTAGTTTAGCCACTCCCTCGGTGTACTTCAGAAGGGCGTCGTTCGGCTTGCCAGCCTTGTCCAACATGGTGGCCTCTGTGAGCACGGCGATAACTGCACTCAGCACACTGTCATTATTCATTTCTGAAAGTATAATCTAAATAAGAAAATTGTACAAGTCATTGCTTCACAAAAACACAAACTTTTCGTATAAAAGTAAACTGGCCGTGAAAACAATGCATTTTTGCGCTATGGAGAGCTTTTTGCAGTAATTTATACTCTGATAATATTCTATATAAAAAAAACGATAATTAAAGCCGTAAAATGAAGTAGAAATTAGGCAAAAGATCCGAAAAATTGAAAAAAGGAACGAAAAGTTTCAGAAGTCATACGCATGTTTTCGAAACCGATAGCGCATCTACCGTAGTCGGAAATTCGAACCAGCCGGCTGGCACTGAATCGTTGGTGCCAGCTGGTATATAAAATGAATAAAAAAATATTTTAAAAAAATAAAATAAAATAAAACCCGATCTGCTCGGTGAAAACAACTGTGGGCGCTTTGAAAACAACCGGCTGCTAACCACCGGACAGAAATTGAAATTTTTGTGATTTGCCGATTATTCATTTTATTTTTTTATTTATTTAATGAAGGCATTTTTTATTTCGCTAGATCGGTGTGAATCAATTAACAAAAATTTCATGTGAGGCGGGGTAAAAACTGCTTGCAGATCGGGAAAACATACCCCGGAATTCATTTCAATAGTTTCCGAAGCGACGGAAGAAGAGCTAGAGAAAGAGCTAAAGATAGACAGAGAGAGAGAAGAGAGAAAGAGAGAGAGAGAGAGAGAGAGAGAGAGAGAGAGAGAGAGAGAGAGAGAGAGAGAGTTGAAGGAGCCCCGTCGAATCCGCCCCGTCACGTCATGATACGTGTTTACGTGATTCTTCGACCTCCCACCGCCCGCCTCATTTCGTCCCCGACTGCCTCAGGAGACGGTCGTTCTACTTACTTTTCTTTACAAAGTTGGTTTCCCTCACCAAACCCCTGTCAACTTGATTTTCAGCTACTGATTTAAGCGAACATGTTCAACCGTCTGGCAAAGGTTTTGAACAAGAACCCCATGTGGAGAGAAGCAGCGCCGGTGGAGGGAGAGCAACCGATGGTCGACAGCCACGTCTTTAAGATGTACAAGCAGTGCGTTGATGAGCTGAAGCCACGGATCAGCAACTGCAAGGACGTCCAGCTGAGAGTCATCTGGGAACGAGATGAGGAGAAGAGGTAAGAGAGAGACAGAGACAGAGACAGAGACAGAGACAGAGACAGAGACAGAGACAGAGACAGAGACAGAGACAGAGACAGAGACAGAGACAGAGACAGAGACAGAGACAGAGACAGAGACAGAGACAGAGACAGAGACAGAGACAGAGACAGAGACAGAGACAGAGACAGAGACAGAGACAGAGACAGAGACAGAGACAGAGACAGAGACAGAGACAGAGACAGAAACAGAGACAGAGACAGAGACAGAGACAGAGACAGAGACAGAGACAGAGACAGAGACAGAGACAGAGACAGAGACAGAGACAGAGACAGAGACAGAGAGGTAAGAGACAAAGATACAAAGATACAGAGACATAGACATAAATCGCTTCAGCGAGTCCTCATCGCCTCTCACTGACTTCTGCCGATCGGAGGACTTTGAGCTCAAAGTGGTCTGGGAGAGAGATGAGGAGAAGAGGTAAGAGATAGAGATATGGAAGTCTATAGTAATGAACTTAGTGAACCGGAGGCTTCTGAGACGATGTCCACGGTAGAGGAGACGGAGGGCGATCGGGAGTTGAGCTGCAAGGAGAACGCGCCGGAGTTTTGTCAGAAGAGCGCTCAAAATATCTCGAGCGTGAAGACCATCGAGCCCCCGCCGGAGGAGTTCTGTGAGGAGAAGAGCGCTCAGGAGAGCCCGAACAGCACCGAGTGAGTGGTAAAGGAAAGAAACAGAGAGAGAGAGAGAGAGAGAGAGAGAGAGAGAGAGAGAGAGAGAACCAGAAACCTGTTCAGTGAGACTCCGACGCCCATCACGGACCTCGACTTTCCAACGGAGGACCCCCAGGACACCATCGAGCGCATCATCGCTTATGCGAAGCAGCCGGCTGCGTTCCAGGACTGGAGGAATTCCCAGTAGGATTCAACATTAAAATGTCCTAAAAGAGGTTTAGAGCCGCCTTCACCGTGATGAGGAACGAGTACGGAGAGACGTCTGCCAGACGGCGCGAAACTGAGATGTGGTACCAGACGTCGGTGAAGCACCGCCTCGACTTCTTCAAATTCAAGTAGAAGATACTTGAATGTAAATAATCGAATAACACCATGTCTCTGTTTCTGTTTTTCCTACTTACCCACGCATCAAAATGATTTTCCCAAGAACGTTCCACTTCTTTGAACAGTACACCACTTTCTCTCATTTATGAGAACTGAAAAATGTGTACTTGTAAAATTGAAGATGCGTAAAATATTCTATTGTCAATAGCTGTGTGTGTGTAAAAACTATTTGCGTTTCCCGATAGACATTCTGCATTTTCTGTAGATAACAGTTAGTGTCTGCGAAGCGTTACTGCACTGACGATGAGAGAAAAGAACAGCTTGTCATAGCTAGGCCCGTATCTGAATAGGTTTCTGAATACTACAGAGCATGAAGTTGTTCAAGTCCTTGATCTCGGACTTCCGAGGCGTGTGTAGGGTGTGTGTATTTGTGTGTGTTAGTGTGTGTGTATCGTAACACGCGGAGGTACCCACCTGTGAAGAATTCATTGAGCGTGTTCTAAAGAGACCCCAAAACACAGTTACCCCACAAAGAACGAGTGTGGTTTATAACTACGTTTATATTCCATACCAAATATCTACATCCTGAGTTGGCAAGAATAAAAGAAGAAAGAGGTAAGAGTGATACCGGAATACAGGGAGAAAGAGAAAGAGATAAAGAGGGAGAGAGAAGGAGAGAGAGAGGGAAAAACCAAGGGGCGGCTGGCGCGGCTGAGAGAGGGAGATGGGGAGCCGGCTGGCGGCTGGGGAGCGAGGCGGCGACTGTGCAGGGGCGTGGCCTTCCTGAAACGCTGGCTCTGGTCTCTAGCCCTTATAACAGTATGTGTGTGTATGTGTGTGTGTATGTGTGTGTATGTGTATGTATGTGTGTCTGTGTGTCTGTGTGTCTGTGTGTCTGTGTGTCTGTGTGTCTGTGTGTCTGTGTGTCTGTGTGTCTGTGTGTCTGTGTGTCTGTGTGTCTGTGTGTCTGTGTGTCTGTGTGTCTGTGTGTCTGTGTGTCTGTGTGTCTGTGTGTCTGTGTGTCTGTGTGTCTGTGTGTCTGTGTGTCTGTGTGTCTGTGTGTCTGTGTGTCTGTGTGTCTGTGTGTATGTGTGTCTGTGTGTCTGTGTGTCTGTGTGTCTGTGTGTCTGTGTGTATGTGTGTCTGTGTGTCTGTGTGTCTGTGTGTCTGTGTGTCTGTGTGTCTTGTGTGTCTGTGTATGTGTGTATGCATGTATGTGTGTCTGTGTATCTGTGTGTCTGTGTGTCTGTGTGTCTGTGTGTCTGTGTGTCTGTGTGTCTGTGTGTCTGTGTGTCTGAGTGTCTGTGTATGTGTGTGTACGTGTGTCTGTGTATCTGTGTCTGTGTGTCTGTGTGTCTGTGTATGTGTGTATGCATGTATGTGTGTCTGTGTGTCTGTGTATCTGTGTGTCTGTGTATCTGTGTGTCTGTGTGTCTGTGTGTCTGTGTATGTGTGTATATGTGTGTATGCATGTATGTGTGTCTGTGTATCTGTGTGTCTGTGTATCTGTGTGTCTGTGTGTCTGTGTATCTGTGTCTGTGTGTCTGTGTGTCTGTGTATGTGTGTATGCATGTATGTGTGTCTGTGTGTCTGTGTATCTGTGTGTCTGTGTATCTGTGTGTCTGTGTGTCTGTGTGTCTGTGTGTCTGTGTATGTGTGTGTATGTGTGTATGCATGTATGTGTGTCTGTGTGTCTGTGTATCTGTGTGTCTGTGTGTCTGTGTGTCTGTGTGTCTGTGTGTCTGTGTGTCTGTGTATGTGTGTGTATGTGTGTATGCATGTATGTGTGTCTGTGTATCTGTGTGTCTGTGTGTCTGTGTATCTGTGTGTCTGTGTGTCTGTGTATCTGTGTGTCTATGTGTCTGTGTGTCTGTGTGTCTGTGTGTCTGTGTGTCTGTGTGTCTGTGTGTCTGTGTGTCTGTGTGTCTGTGTGTCTGTGTGTCTGTGTGTCTTGTGTGTCTGTGTATGTGTGTATGCATGTATGTGTGTCTGTGTATCTGTGTGTCTGTGTGTCTGTGTATCTGTGTGTCTGTGTGTCTGTGTGTCTGTGTATGTGTGTGTATGTGTGTATGCATGTATGTGTGTCTGTGTATCTGTGTGTCTGTGTATCTGTGTGTCTGTGTGTCTGTGTGTCTGTGTGTCTGTGTGTCTGTGTGTCTGTGTGTCTGTGTGTCTGTGTGTCTGTGTGTCTGTGTGTCTGTGTGTCTGTGTGTCTGTGTGTTTCTGTGTGTCTGTGTATGTGTGTAAGCATGTATGTGTGTCTGTGTATCTGTGTGTCTGTGTGTCTGTGTATCTGTGTGTCTGTGTGTCTGTGTGCCTGTGTGTCTGTGTGTCTGTGTGTCTGTGTGTCTGTGTGTCTGTGTGTCTGTGTGTCTGAGTGTCTGTGTATGTGTGTGTACGTGTGTATGCATGTATGTGTGTCTGTGTATGTGTGTATATGTGTGTATGCATGTATGTGTGTCTGTGTATCTGTGTATCTGTGTGTCTGTGTGTCTGTGTGTCTGTGTATGTGTGTATATGTGTGTATGCATGTATGTGTGTCTGTGTATCTGTGTGTCTGTGTATCTGTGTGTCTGTGTGTCTGTGTATCTGTGTCTGTGTGTCTGTGTGTCTGTGTATGTGTGTATGCATGTATGTGTGTCTGTGTGTCTGTGTATCTGTGTGTCTGTGTATCTGTGTGTCTGTGTGTCTGTGTGTCTGTGTATGTGTGTATATGTGTGTATGCATGTATGTGTGTCTGTGTATCTGTGTGTCTGTGTATCTGTGTGTCTGTGTGTCTGTGTATCAGTGTGTCTGTGTATCTGTGTCTGTGTGTCTGTGTGTCTGTGTATGTGTGTATGCATGTATGTGTGTCTGTGTGTCTGTGTATCTGTGTGTCTGTGTATCTGTGTGTCTGTGTGTCTGTGTGTCTGTGTATGTGTGTGTATGTGTGTATGCATGTATGTGTGTCTGTGTGTCTGTGTATCTGTGTATCTGTGTGTCTGTGTGTCTGTGTGTCTGTGTGTCTGTGTGTCTGTGTGTCTGTGTATGTGTGTGTATGTGTGTATGCATGTATGTGTGTCTGTGTATCTGTGTGTCTGTGTGTCTGTGTATCTGTGTGTCTGTGTGTCTGTGTATCTGTGTGTCTGTGTGTCTGTGTGTCTGTGTGTCTGTGTGTCTGTGTCTCTGTGTGTCTGTGTGTCTGTGTGTCTGTGTGTCTGTGTGTCTGTGTGTCTTGTGTGTCTGTGTATGTGTGTATGCATGTATGTGTGTCTGTGTATCTGTGTGTCTGTGTGTCTGTGTGTCTGTGTGTCTGTGTGTCTGTGTGTCTGTGTGTCTGTGTGTCTGTGTGTCTGTGTGTCTGTGTGTCTGTGTGTCTGTGTGTCTGTGTGTCTGTGTGTCTGTGTGTCTGTGTGTCTGTGTGTCTGAGTGTCTGTGTATGTGTGTGTACGTGTGTATGCATGTATGTGTCTCTGTGTGTCTGTGTATCTGTGTGTCTGTGTGGCTGTGTGTCTGTGTGTCTGTGTGTCTGTGTGTCTGTGTGTCTGTGTGTCTGTGTGTCTGTGTGTCTGTGTATCTGTGTGTCTGTGTGGCTGTGTGTCTGTGTGTCTGTGTGTCTGTGTGTCTGTGTGTCTGTGTGTCTGTGTGTCTGTGTGTCTGTGTGTCTGTGTGTCTGTGTGTCTGTGTGTCTGTGTGTGGCTTTGTGTCTCTGTGTCTGTGTGTCTGTGTGTCTGTGTGTATGCATGTATGTGTGTATGTGTGTATGCATGTATGTGTGTCTGTGTGTCTGTGTGTCTGTGTGTCTGTTTGTCTGTGTGTCTGTGTGTCTGTGTGTCTGTGTGTCTGTGTGTCTGTGTGTCTGTGTGTCTGTGTGTCTGTGTGTCTGTGTGTCTGTGTGTCTGTGTGTCTGTGTGTCTGTGTGTCTGTGTGTCTGTGTGTCTGTGTGTCTGTGTGTCTGTGTGTCTGTGTGTCTGTGTGTCTGTGTGTCTGTGTGTCTGTGTGTCTGTGTGTCTGTGTGTCTGTTTGTCTGTGTGTCTGTGTGTCTGTGTGTCTGTGTGTCTGTGTGTCTGTGTGTCTGTGTGTCTGTGTGTCTGTGTGTCTGTGTGTCTGTGTGTCTGTGTGTCTGTGTGTCTGTGTGTCTGTGTGTCTGTGTGTCTGTGTGTCTGTGTGTCTGTGTGTCTGTGTGTCTGTGTGTCTGTGTGTCTGTGTGTCTGTGTGTCTGTGTGTCTGTGTATCTGTGTATCTGTGTGTCTGTGTGTCTGTGTGTCTGTGTGTCTGTGTCTCTGTGTGTCTGTGTGTCTGTGTGTCTGTGTGTCTGTGTGTCTGTGTGTCTTGTGTGTCTGTGTATGTGTGTATGCATGTATGTGTGTCTGTGTATCTGTGTGTCTGTGTGTCTGTGTGTCTGTGTGTCTGTGTGTCTGTGTGTCTGTGTGTCTGTGTGTCTGTGTGTCTGTGTGTCTGTGTGTCTGTGTGTCTGTGTGTCTGTGTGTCTGTGTGTCTGTGTGTCTGAGTGTCTGTGTATGTGTGTGTACGTGTGTATGCATGTATGTGTCTCTGTGTGTCTGTGTATCTGTGTGTCTGTGTGGCTGTGTGTCTGTGTGTCTGTGTGTCTGTGTGTCTGTGTGTCTGTGTGTCTGTGTGTCTGTGTGTCTGTGTGTCTGTGTATCTGTGTGTCTGTGTGGCTGTGTGTCTGTGTGTCTGTGTGTCTGTGTGTCTGTGTGTCTGTGTGTCTGTGTGTCTGTGTGTCTGTGTGTCTGTGTGTCTGTGTGTCTGTGTGTCTGTGTGTCTGTGTGTGGCTTTGTGTCTCTGTGTCTGTGTGTCTGTGTGTCTGTGTGTATGCATGTATGTGTGTATGTGTGTATGCATGTATGTATGTCTGTGTGTCTGTGTGTCTGTGTGTCTGTTTGTCTGTGTGTCTGTGTGTCTGTGTGTCTGTGTGTCTGTGTGTCTGTGTGTCTGTGTGTCTGTGTGTCTGTGTGTCTGTGTGTCTGTGTGTCTGTGTGTCTGTGTGTCTGTGTGTCTGTGTGTCTGTGTGTCTGTGTGTCTGTGTGTCTGTGTGTCTGTGTGTCTGTGTGTCTGTGTGTCTGTGTGTCTGTGTGTCTGTGTGTCTGTGTGTCTGTGTGTCTGTGTGTCTGTGTGTCTGTGTGTCTGTGTGTCTGTGTGTCTGTGTGTCTGTGTGTCTGTGTGTCTGTGTGTCTGTGTGTCTGTGTGTCTGTGTGTCTGTGTGTCTGTGTGTCTGTGTGTCTGTGTGTCTGTGTGTCTGTGTGTCTGTGTGTCTGTGTGTCTGTGTGTCTGTGTGCCTGTGTGTCTGTGTGTCTGTGTGTCTGTGTGTCTGTGTGTCTGTGTGTCTGTGTGTCTGAGTGTCTGTGTATGTGTGTGTACGTGTGTATGCATGTATGTGTGTCTGTGTATGTGTGTATATGTGTGTATGCATGTATGTGTGTCTGTGTATCTGTGTATCTGTGTGTCTGTGTGTCTGTGTGTCTGTGTATGTGTGTATATGTGTGTATGCATGTATGTGTGTCTGTGTATCTGTGTGTCTGTGTATCTGTGTGTCTGTGTGTCTGTGTATCTGTGTCTGTGTGTCTGTGTGTCTGTGTATGTGTGTATGCATGTATGTGTATCTGTGTGTCTGTGTATCTGTGTGTCTGTGTATCTGTGTGTCTGTGTGTCTGTGTGTCTGTGTATGTGTGTATATGTGTGTATGCATGTATGTGTGTCTGTGTATCTGTGTGTCTGTGTATCTGTGTGTCTGTGTGTCTGTGTATCTGTGTCTGTGTGTCTGTGTGTCTGTGTATGTGTGTATGCATGTATGTGTGTCTGTGTGTCTGTGTATCTGTGTGTCTGTGTATCTGTGTGTCTGTGTGTCTGTGTGTCTGTGTATGTGTGTGTATGTGTGTATGCATGTATGTGTGTCTGTGTGTCTGTGTATCTGTGTGTCTGTGTGTCTGTGTGTCTGTGTGTCTGTGTGTCTGTGTATGTGTGTGTATGTGTGTATGCATGTATGTGTGTCTGTGTATCTGTGTGTCTGTGTGTCTGTGTATCTGTGTGTCTGTGTGTCTGTGTGTCTGTGTATCTGTGTGTCTGTGTATCTGTGTGTCTGTGTGTCTGTGTATCTGTGTGTCTGTGTGTCTGTGTATCTGTGTGTCTGTGTGTCTGTGTGTCTGTGTGTCTGTGTGTCTGTGTGTCTGTGTGTCTGTGTGTCTGTGTGTCTGTGTGTCTGTGTGTCTGTGTGTCTGTGTGTCTGTGTGTCTTGTGTGTCTGTGTGTCTGTGTATGCATGTATGTGTGTCTGTGTATCTGTGTGTCTGTGTGTCTGTGTGTCTGTGTGTCTGTGTGTCTGTGTATCTGTGTGTCTGTGTGGCTGTGTGTCTGTGTGTCTGTGTGTCTGTGTGTCTGTGTGTCTGTGTGTCTGTGTGTCTGTGTGTCTGTGTGTCTGTGTGTCTGTGTGTCTGTGTGTCTGTGTGTATGCATGTATGTGTGTATGTGTGTATGCATGTATGTGTGTCTGTGTGTCTGTGTGTCTGTTTGTCTGTGTGTCTGTGTGTATGCATGTATGTGTGTATGTGTGTATGCATGTATGTGTGTATGTGTGTATGCATGTATGTGTGTCTGTGTGTCTGTGTGTCTGTTTGTCTGTGTGTCTGTGTGTCTGTGTGTCTGTGTGTCTGTGTGTCTGTGTGTCTGTGTGTCTGTGTGTCTGTGTGTCTGTGTGTCTGTGTGTCTGTGTGTCTGTGTGTCTGTGTGTCTGTGTGTCTGTGTGTCTGTGTGTCTGTGTGTCTGTGTGTCTGTGTGTCTGTGTGTCTGTGTGTCTGTGTGTCTGTGTGTCTGTGTGTCTGTGTGTCTGTGTGTCTGTGTGTCTGTGTGTCTGTGTGTCTGTGTGTCTGTGTGTCTGTGTGTCTGTGTGTCTGTGTGTCTGTGTGTCTGTGTGTCTGTGTGTCTGTGTGTCTGTGTGCCTGTGTGTCTGTGTGTCTGTGTGTCTGTGTGTCTGTGTGTCTGTGTGTCTGTGTATCTGTGTGTCTGTGTGTCTGTGTGTCCATGTGTCTGTGTGTCTGTGTGTCTGTGTGTCTGTGTATCTATGTGTCTCTGTGTCTGTGTGTCTGTGTGTCAGTGTGTCTGTGTGTCTGTGTGTCTGTGTGTATGTGTGTATGTGTGTCTGTGTGTCTGTGTATGTGTGTGTATGTGTGTATGCATGTATGTGTGTCTGTGTATCTGTGTATCTGTGTGTCTGTGTGTCTGTGTGTCTGTGTGTCTGTGTATGTGTGTATGCATGTATGTGTATCTGTGTGTCTGTGTATCTGTGTGTCTGTGTATCTGTGTGTCTGTGTGTCTGTGTGTCTGTGTATGTGTGTATATGTGTGTATGCATGTATGTGTGTCTGTGTATCTGTGTGTCTGTGTATCTGTGTGTCTGTGTGTCTGTGTGTCTGTGTATCTGTGTCTGTGTGTCTGTGTGTCTGTGTATGTGTGTATGCATGTATGTGTGTCTGTGTGTCTGTGTATCTGTGTGTCTGTGTATCTGTGTGTCTGTGTGTCTGTGTGTCTGTGTATGTGTGTGTATGTGTGTATGCATGTATGTGTGTCTGTGTGTCTGTGTATCTGTGTGTCTGTGTATCTGTGTGTCTGTGTGTCTGTGTGTCTGTGTGTCTGTGTATGTGTGTGTCTGTGTATCTGTGTGTCTGTGTGTCTGTGTATCTGTGTGTCTGTGTGTCTGTGTATCTGTGTGTCTGTGTATCTGTGTGTCTGTGTGTCTGTGTATCTGTGTGTCTGTGTGTCTGTGTATCTGTGTGTCTGTGTGTCTGTGTGTCTGTGTGTCTGTGTGTCTGTGTGTCTGTGTGTCTGTGTGTCTGTGTGTCTGTGTGTCTGTGTGTCTGTGTGTCTGTGTGTCTGTGTGTCTTGTGTGTCTGTGTATGTGTGTATGCATGTATGTGTGTCTGTGTATCTGTGTGTCTGTGTGTCTGTGTGTCTGTGTGTCTGTGTGTCTGTGTGTCTGTGTGTCTGTGTGTCTGTGTGTCTGTGTGTCTGTGTGTCTGAGTGTCTGTGTATGTGTGTGTACGTGTGTATGCATGTATGTGTGTCTGTGTGTCTGTGTATCTGTGTGTCTGTGTGGCTGTGTGTCTGTGTGTCTGTGTGTCTGTGTGTCTGTGTCTCTGTGTGTCTGTGTGTCTGTGTGTCTGTGTGTCTGTGTGTCTGTGTGTCTGTGTGTCTGTGTGTCTGTGTGTCTGTGTGTCTGTGTGTATGCATGTATGTGTGTATGTGTGTATGCATGTATGTGTGTCTGTGTGTCTGTGTGTCTGTTTGTCTGTGTGTCTGTGTGTATGCATGTATGTGTGTATGTGTGTATGCATGTCTGTGTGTCTGTGTGTCTGTGTGTCTGTGTGTCTGTGTGTCTGTGTGTCTGTGTGTCTGTGTGTCTGTGTGTCTGTGTGTCTGTGTGTCTGTGTGTCTGTGTGTCTGTGTGTCTGTGTGTCTGTGTGTCTGTGTGTCTGTGTGTCTGTGTGTCTGTGTGTCTGTGTGTCTGTGTGTCTGTGTGTCTGTGTGTCTGTGTGTCTGTGTGTCTGTGTGTCTGTGTGTCTGTGTGTCTGTGTGTCTGTGTATCTGTGTGTCTGTGTGTCTGTGTGTCCATGTGTCTGTGTGTCTGTGTGTCTGTGTGTCTGTGTATCTATGTGTCTCTGTGTCTGTGTGTCTGTGTGTCTGTGTGTCAGTGTGTCTGTGTGTCTGTGTGTCTGTGTGTATGTGTGTATGTGTGTATGTGTGTCTGTGTGTCTGTGTGTCTGTGTGTCTGTGTGTCTGTGTGTCTGTGTGTCTGTGTGTCTGTGTGTCTGTGTGTCTGTGTGTATGCATGTATGTGTGTCTGTGTGTATGTGTGTCTGTGTGTCTGTGTGTCTGTGTGTGGCTTTGTGTCTGTGTGTCTGTGTGTCTGTGTGTCTGTGTATCTGTGTGTCTGTGTGTATGTGTGGCTTTGTGTCTGTGTGTCTGTGTGTCTGTGTGTCTGTGTGTGGCTTTGTGTCTGTGTGTCTGTGTGTCTGTGTGTCTGTGTGTCTGTGTGTCTGTGTGTCTGTGTGTATGCATGTATGTGTGTCTGTGTGTATGTGTGTCTGTGTGTCTGTGTGTCTGTGTGTGGCTTTGTGTCTGTGTGTCTGTGTGTCTGTGTGTCTGTGTATCTGTGTATCTGTGTGTATGTGTGTCTGTGTGTCTGTGTGTCTGTGTGTCTGTGTATCTGTGTGTCTTTGTGTCTGTGTGTCTGTGTGTCTGTGTGTCTGTGTGTCTGTGTATGTGTGTGTATGTGTGTATGCATGTATGTGTGTCTGTGTATCTGTGTGTCTGTGTATCTGTGTGTCTGTGTGTCTGTGCGTCTGTGTGTCTGTGTGTCTGTGTATCTGTGCGTCTGTGTGTCTGTGTGTCTGTGTGTCTGTGTGTCTGTGTGTCTGTGTGTCTGTGTGTCTGTGTGTCTGTGTATCTGTGTGTCTGTGTGTATGTGTGTCTGTGTGTCTGTGTGTCTGTGTGTCTGTGTATCTGTGTGTCTTTGTGTCTGTGTGTCTGTGTATGTGTGTATGTGTGTATGCATGTATGTGTGTCTGTGTATCTGTGTGTCTGTGTATCTGTGTGTCTGTGTGTCTGTGTGTCTGTGTGTCTGTGTGTCTGTGTGTCTGTGTGTCTGTGTGTCTGTGTGTCTGTGTGTCTGTGTGTGGCTTTGTGTCTGTGTGTCTGTGTGTCTGTGTGTCTGTGTGTCTGTGTGTCTGTGTATGTGTGTGTATGTGTGTATGCATGTATGTGTGTCTATGTATCTGTGTGTCTGTGTATCTGTGTGTCTGTGTGTCTGTGTGTCTGTGTGTCTGTGTGTCTGTGTGTCTGTGTGTCTGTGTGTCTGTGTGTCTGTGTGTCTGTGTGTCTGTGTGTCTGTGTGTCTGTGTGTCTGTGTGTCTGTGTGTCTGTGTGTCTGTGTGTCTGTGTGTCTGTGTGTCTGTGTGTCTGTGTGTCTGTGTGTCTGTGTGTCTGTGTGTCTGTGTATCTGTGTGTCTGTGTGTATGTGTGTCTGTGTGTCTGTGTGTCTGTGTGTCTGTGTGTGGCTTTGTGTCTGTGTGTCTGTGTGTCTGTGTGTCTGTGTGTCTGTGTATGTGTGTGTATGTGTGTATGCATGTATGTGTGTCTATGTATCTGTGTGTCTGTGTGTCTGTGTGTCTGTGTGTCTGTGTGTCTGTGTGTCTGTGTATCTGTGTGTCTGTGTGTCTGTGTGTCTGTGTGTCTGTGTGTCTGTGTGGCTGTGTGTCTGTGTGTCTGTGTGTCTGTGTGTCTGTGTGTCTGTGTGTCTGTGTGTCTGTGTGTCTGTGTGTCTGTGTGTCTGTGTGTCTGTGTGTCTGTGTGTCTGTGTGTCTGTGTGTCTGTGTGTCTGTGTGTCTGTGTGTCTGTGTTTCTGTGTGTCTGTGTGTCTGTGTATCTGTGTGTCTGTGTGTATGTGTGTCTGTGTGTCTGTGTGTCTGTGTGTCTGTGTGTCTGTGTGTGGCTTTGTGTCTGTGTGTCTGTGTGTCTGTGTGTCTGTGTGTCTGTGTGTCTGTGTGTCTGTGTGTCTGTGTGTCTGTGTGTCTGTGTATGTGTGTGTATGTGTGTATGCATGTATGTGTGTCTATGTATCTGTGTGTCTGTGTGTCTGTGTGTCTGTGTGTCTGTGTGTCTGTGTGTCTGTGTGTCTGTGTGTCTGTGTGTCTGTGTGTCTGTGTGTCTGTGTGTCTGTGTGTCTGTGTGTCTGTGTGTCTGTGTATCTGTGTGTCTGTGTGTCTGTGTGTCTGTGTGTCTGTGTGTCTGTGTATCTGTGTGTCTGTGCATCTGTGTGTCTGTGTGTCTGTGTGTCTGTGTGTCTGTGTGTCTGTGTGTCTGTGTGTCTGTGTGTCTGTGTGTCTGTGTGTGGCTTTGTGTCTGTGTGTCTGTGTGTCTGTGTGTCTGTGTGTCTGTGTGTCTGTGTGTCTGTGTATGTGTGTGTATGTGTGTATGCATGTATGTGTGTCTATGTATCTGTGTGTCTGTGTATCTGTGTGTCTGTGTGTCTGTGTGTCTGTGTGTCTGTGTGTCTGTGTGTCTGTGTGTCTGTGTGTCTGTGTGTCTGTGTGTCTGTGTGTCTGTGTGTCTGTGTGTCTGTGTGTCTGTGTGTCTGTGTGTCTGTGTATCTGTGTGTCTGTGTGTCTGTGTGTCTGTGTGTCTGTGTGTCTGTGTATCTGTGTGTCTGTGTATCTGTGTGTCTGTGTGTCTGTGTGTCTGTGTGTCTGTGTGTCTGTGTGTCTGTGTGTCTGTGTGTCTGTGTGTGGCTTTGTGTCTGTGTGTCTGTGTGTCTGTGTATGTGTGTGTATGTGTGTATGCATGTATGTGTGTCTATGTATCTGTGTGTCTGTGTATCTGTGTGTCTGTGTGTCTGTGTGTCTGTGTGTCTGTGTGTCTGTGTGTCTGTGTATGTGTGTGTATGTGTGTATGCATGTATGTGTGTCTATGTATCTGTGTGTCTGTGTGTCTGTGTGTCTGTGTGTCTGTGTGTCTGTGTGTCTGTGTGTCTGTGTGTCTGTGTGTCTGTGTGTCTGTGTGTCTGTGTGTCTGTGTGTCTGTGTGTCTGTGTGTCTGTGTGTCTGTGTGTCTGTGTGTCTGTGTGTCTGTGTGTCTGTGTGTCTGTGTGTCTGTGTGTCTGTGTGTCTGTGTGTCTGTGTGTCTGTGTGTCTGTGTGTCTGTGTATCTGTGTGTCTGTGTGTCTGTGTGTCTGTGTGTCTGTGTGTCTGTGTGTCTGTGTATCTGTGTGTCTGTGTATCTGTGTGTCTGTGTGTCTGTGTGTCTGTGTGTCTGTGTGTCTGTGTGTCTGTGTGTCTGTGTGTGGCTTTGTGTCTGTGTGTCTGTGTGTCTGTGTGTCTGTGTGTCTGTGTGTCTGTGTATGTGTGTGTATGTGTGTATGCATGTATGTGTGTCTATGTATCTGTGTGTCTGTGTATCTGTGTGTCTGTGTGTCTGTGTATGTGTGTGTATGTGTGTATGCATGTATGTGTGTCTATGTATCTGTGTGTCTGTGTATCTGTGTGTCTGTGTGTCTGTGTGTCTGTGTGTCTGTGTGTCTGTGTGTCTGTGTATGTGTGTGTATGTGTGTATGCATGTATGTGTGTCTATGTATCTGTGTGTCTGTGTGTCTGTGTGTCTGTGTGTCTGTGTGTCTGTGTGTCTGTGTGTCTGTGTGTCTGTGTGTCTGTGTGTCTGTGTGTCTGTGTGTCTGTGTGTCTGTGTGTCTGTGTGTCTGTGTGTCTGTGTGTCTGTGTGTCTGTGTGTCTGTGTGTCTGTGTGTCTGTGTGTCTGTGTGTCTGTGTGTCTGTGTGTCTGTGTGTCTGTGTGTCTGTGTGTCTGTGTGTCTGTGTATCTGTGTGTCTGTGTGTCTGTGTGTCTGTGTGTCTGTGTGTCTGTGTGTCTGTGTATCTGTGTGTCTGTGTATCTGTGTGTCTGTGTGTCTGTGTGTCTGTGTGTCTGTGTGTCTGTGTGTCTGTGTGTCTGTGTGTGGCTTTGTGTCTGTGTGTCTGTGTGTCTGTGTGTCTGTGTGTCTGTGTGTCTGTGTATGTGTGTGTATGTGTGTATGCATGTATGTGTGTCTATGTATCTGTGTGTCTGTGTATCTGTGTGTCTGTGTGTCTGTGTGTCTGTGTGTCTGTGTGTCTGTGTGTCTGTGTGTCTGTGTGTCTGTGTGTCTGTGTGTCTGTGTGTCTGTGTGTCTGTGTGTCTGTGTGTCTGTGTGTCTGTGTGTCTGTGTGTCTGTGTGTCTGTGTGTCTGTGTGTCTGTGTGTCTGTGTATCTGTGTGTCTGTGTGTCTGTGTGTCTGTGTGTCTGTGTGTCTGTGTATCTGTGTGTCTGTGTATCTGTGTGTCTGTGTGTCTGTGTGTCTGTGTGTCTGTGTGTCTGTGTGTCTGTGTGTCTGTGTGTCTGTGTGTCTGTGTGTCTGTGTGTCTGTGTGTCTGTGTGTGGCTTTGTGTCTGTGTGTCTGTGTGTCTGTGTGTCTGTGTGTCTGTGTGTCTGTGTGTCTGTGTGTCTGTGTGTCTGTGTGTCTGTGTATGTGTGTGTATGTGTGTATGCATGTATGTGTGTCTATGTATCTGTGTGTCTGTGTATCTGTGTGTCTGTGTGTCTGTGTGTCTGTGTGTCTGTGTGTCTGTGTGTCTGTGTGTCTGTGTGTCTGTGTGTCTGTGTGTCTGTGTGTCTGTGTGTCTGTGTGTCTGTGTGTCTGTGTGTCTGTGTGTCTGTGTATCTGTGTGTCTGTGTGTATGCATGTATGTGTGTATGCATGTATGTGTGTCTATGTATCTGTGTGTCTGTGTATCTGTGTGTCTGTGTGTCTGTGTGTCTGTGTGTCTGTGTGTCTGTGTGTCTGTGTGTCTGTGTGTCTGTGTGTCTGTGTGTCTGTGTGTCTGTGTGTCTGTGTGTCTGTGTATGTGTGTGTATGTGTGTATGCATGTATGTGTGTCTATGTATCTGTGTGTCTGTGTGTCTGTGTATCTGTGTGTCTGTGTGTCTGTGTGTCTGTGTGTCTGTGTGTCTGTGTGTCTGTGTGTCTGTGTGTCTGTGTGTCTGTGTGTCTGTGTGTCTGTGTGTCTGTGTGTCTGTGTGTCTGTGTATCTGTGTGTCTGTGTGTCTGTGTGTCTGTGTGTCTGTGTGTCTGTGTATCTGTGTGTCTGTGTATCTGTGTGTCTGTGTGTCTGTGTGTCTGTGTGTCTGTGTGTCTGTGTGTCTGTGTGTCTGTGTGTCTGTGTGTGGCTTTGTGTCTGTGTGTCTGTGTGTCTGTGTATGTGTGTGTATGTGTGTATGCATGTATGTGTGTCTATGTATCTGTGTGTCTGTGTATCTGTGTGTCTGTGTGTCTGTGTGTCTGTGTGTCTGTGTGTCTGTGTGTCTGTGTGTCTGTGTATGTGTGTGTATGTGTGTATGCATGTATGTGTGTCTATGTATCTGTGTGTCTGTGTGTCTGTGTGTCTGTGTGTCTGTGTGTCTGTGTGTCTGTGTGTGGCTTTGTGTCTGTGTGTCTGTGTGTCTGTGTATGTGTGTGTATGTGTGTATGCATGTATGTGTGTCTATGTATCTGTGTGTCTGTGTATCTGTGTGTCTGTGTGTCTGTGTGTCTGTGTGTCTGTGTGTCTGTGTGTCTGTGTGTCTGTGTATGTGTGTGTATGTGTGTATGCATGTATGTGTGTCTATGTATCTGTGTGTCTGTGTGTCTGTGTGTCTGTGTATGTGTGTGTATGTGTGTATGCATGTATGTGTGTCTTTGTATCTGTGTGTCTGTGTATCTGTGTGTCTGTGTGTCTGTGTGTCTGTGTGTCTGTGTGTCTGTGTGTCTGTGTGTCTGTGTGTCTGTGTGTCTGTGTGTCTGTGTGTCTGTGTGTCTGTGTGTCTGTGTGTCTGTGTGTCTGTGTGTCTGTGTGTCTGTGTGTCTGTGTATCTGTGTGTCTGTGTGTCTGTGTGTATGTGTGTCTGTGTGTCTGTGTGTCTGTGTGTCTGTGTGTCTGTGTGTCTGTGTATCTGTGTGTCTTTGTGTCTGTGTGTCTGTGTGTCTGTGTGTCTGTGTGTCTGTGTATGTGTGTGTCTGTGTATCTGTGTGTGGCTTTGTGTCTGTGTGTCTGTGTGTCTGTGTGTCTGTGTATGTGTGTATGTGTGTATGCATGTATGTGTGTCTGTGTGTCTGTGTGTCTGTGTGTCTGTGTATGTGTGTGTCTGTGTGTCTGTGTGTCTGTGTGTCTGTGTGTCTATGTATCTGTGTGTCTGTGTATCTGTGTGTCTGTGTGTCTGTGTGTCTGTGTGTCTGTGTGTCTGTGTGTCTGTGTGTCTGTGTGTCTGTGTGTCTGTGTGTCTGTGTGTCTGTGTGTCTGTGTATGTGTGTGTATGTGTGTATGCATGTATGTGTGTCTATGTATCTGTGTGTCTGTGTATCTGTGTGTCTGTGTGTCTGTGTGTCTGTGTGTCTGTGTGTCTGTGTGTCTGTGTGTCTGTGTGTCTGTGTGTCTGTGTGTCTGTGTGTCTGTGTGTCTGTGTGTCTGTGTGTCTGTGTGTCTGTGTGTCTGTGTGTCTGTGTGTCTGTGTGTCTGTGTGTCTGTGTGTCTGTGTGTCTGTGTGTCTGTGTGTCTGTGTGTCTGTGTGTCTGTGTGTCTGTGTGTCTGTGTGTCTGTGTGTCTGTGTGTCTGTGTATCTGTGTGTCTGTGTGTCTGTGTGTCTGTGTGTCTGTGTGTCTGTGTATCTGTGTGTCTGTGTATCTGTGTGTCTGTGTGTCTGTGTGTCTGTGTGTCTGTGTGTCTGTGTGTCTGTGTGTCTGTGTGTGGCTTTGTGTCTGTGTGTCTGTGTGTCTGTGTGTCTGTGTGTCTGTGTGTCTGTGTGTCTGTGTGTCTGTGTATGTGTGTGTATGTGTGTATGCATGTATGTGTGTCTATGTATCTGTGTGTCTGTGTATCTGTGTGTCTGTGTGTCTGTGTGTCTGTGTGTCTGTGTGTCTGTGTGTCTGTGTGTCTGTGTGTCTGTGTGTCTGTGTGTCTGTGTGTCTGTGTGTCTGTGTGTCTGTGTGTCTGTGTGTCTGTGTGTCTGTGTATCTGTGTGTCTGTGTGTCTGTGTGTCTGTGTGTCTGTGTGTCTGTGTATCTGTGTGTCTGTGTATCTGTGTGTCTGTGTGTCTGTGTGTCTGTGTGTCTGTGTGTCTGTGTGTCTGTGTGTCTGTGTGTGGCTTTGTGTCTGTGTGTCTGTGTGTCTGTGTATGTGTGTGTATGTGTGTATGCATGTATGTGTGTCTATGTATCTGTGTGTCTGTGTATCTGTGTGTCTGTGTGTCTGTGTGTCTGTGTGTCTGTGTGTCTGTGTGTCTGTGTGTCTGTGTATGTGTGTGTATGTGTGTATGCATGTATGTGTGTCTATGTATCTGTGTGTCTGTGTGTCTGTGTGTCTGTGTGTCTGTGTGTCTGTGTGTCTGTGTGTCTGTGTGTCTGTGTGTCTGTGTGTCTGTGTGTCTGTGTGTCTGTGTGTCTGTGTGTCTGTGTGTCTGTGTGTCTGTGTGTCTGTGTGTCTGTGTGTCTGTGTGTCTGTGTGTCTGTGTGTCTGTGTGTCTGTGTGTCTGTGTGTCTGTGTGTCTGTGTGTCTGTGTGTCTGTGTGTCTGTGTGTCTGTGTGTCTGTGTATCTGTGTGTCTGTGTGTCTGTGTGTCTGTGTGTCTGTGTGTCTGTGTATCTGTGTGTCTGTGTATCTGTGTGTCTGTGTGTCTGTGTGTCTGTGTGTCTGTGTGTCTGTGTGTCTGTGTGTCTGTGTGTGGCTTTGTGTCTGTGTGTCTGTGTGTCTGTGTGTCTGTGTGTCTGTGTGTCTGTGTGTCTGTGTGTCTGTGTATGTGTGTGTATGTGTGTATGCATGTATGTGTGTCTATGTATCTGTGTGTCTGTGTATCTGTGTGTCTGTGTGTCTGTGTGTCTGTGTGTCTGTGTGTCTGTGTGTCTGTGTGTCTGTGTGTCTGTGTGTCTGTGTGTCTGTGTGTCTGTGTGTCTGTGTGTCTGTGTGTCTGTGTGTCTGTGTGTCTGTGTGTCTGTGTGTCTGTGTGTCTGTGTATCTGTGTGTCTGTGTGTCTGTGTGTCTGTGTGTCTGTGTGTCTGTGTGTCTGTGTATCTGTGTGTCTGTGTATCTGTGTGTCTGTGTGTCTGTGTGTCTGTGTGTCTGTGTGTCTGTGTGTCTGTGTGTCTGTGTGTCTGTGTGTCTGTGTGTCTGTGTGTCTGTGTGTCTGTGTGTCTGTGTGTCTGTGTGTGGCTTTGTGTCTGTGTGTCTGTGTGTCTGTGTGTCTGTGTGTCTGTGTGTCTGTGTGTCTGTGTGTCTGTGTATGTGTGTGTATGTGTGTATGCATGTATGTGTGTCTATGTATCTGTGTGTCTGTGTATCTGTGTGTCTGTGTGTCTGTGTGTCTGTGTGTCTGTGTGTCTGTGTGTCTGTGTGTCTGTGTGTCTGTGTGTCTGTGTGTCTGTGTGTCTGTGTGTCTGTGTGTCTGTGTGTCTGTGTGTCTGTGTGTCTGTGTGTCTGTGTGTCTGTGTGTCTGTGTGTCTGTGTGTCTGTGTGTCTGTGTGTCTGTGTATCTGTGTGTCTGTGTGTCTGTGTGTATGTGTGTCTGTGTGTCTGTGTGTCTGTGTGTCTGTGTGTCTGTGTATCTGTGTGTCTTTGTGTCTGTGTGTCTGTGTGTCTGTGTGTCTGTGTGTCTGTGTATGTGTGTGTCTGTGTGTCTGTGTGTGGCTTTGTGTCTGTGTGTCTGTGTGTCTGTGTGTCTGTGTATGTGTGTATGTGTGTATGCATGTATGTGTGTATGCATGTATGTGTGTCTATGTATCTGT
>OZ059904.1:10363727-10406227 GCA_964057215.1 Oscheius myriophilus
GTGTCTGTGTGTCTGTGTGTCTGTGTGTCTGTGTGTCTGTGTGACTGTGTGTCTGTGTGTCTGTGTGTCTGTGTGTATGCATGTATGTGTGTCTGTGTGTCTGTGTGTCTGTGTGTCTGTGTGTCTGTGTGTCTGTGTGTCTGTGTGTCTGTGTGTCTGTGTGTCTGTGTGTCTGTGTGTCTGTGTGTCTGTGTGTCTGTGTGTCTGTGTATGTGTGTGTATGTGTGTATGCATGTATGTGTGTCTATGTGTCTGTGTGTCTGTGTATCTGTGTGTCTGTGTGTCTGTGTGTCTGTGTGTCTGTGTGTCTGTGTGTCTGTGTGTCTGTGTGTCTGTGTGTCTGTGTGTCTGTGTGTCTGTGTGTCTGTGTGTCTGTGTGTCTGTGTGTCTGTGTGTCTGTGTGTCTGTGTGTCTGTGTGTCTGTGTGTCTGTGTGTCTGTGTATCTGTGTGTCTGTGTGTCTGTGTGTATGTGTGTCTGTGTGTCTGTGTGTCTGTGTGTCTGTGTGTCTGTGTATCTGTGTGTCTTTGTGTCTGTGTGTCTGTGTGTCTGTGTGTCTGTGTGTCTGTGTATGTGTGTGTCTGTGTGTCTGTGTGTGGCTTTGTGTCTGTGTGTCTGTGTGTCTGTGTGTCTGTGTATGTGTGTGTATGTGTGTATGCATGTATGTGTGTATGTGTGTATGCATGTATGTGTGTCTGTGTGTCTGTGTGTCTGTGTGTCTGTGTGTCTGTGTGTCTGTGTGTCTGTGTGACTGTGTGTCTGTGTGTCTGTGTGTCTGTGTGTATGCATGTATGTGTGTCTGTGTGTCTGTGTGTCTGTGTGTCTGTGTGTCTGTGTGTCTGTGTGTCTGTGTGTCTGTGTGTCTGTGTGTCTGTGTGTCTGTGTGTCTGTGTGTCTGTGTGTCTGTGTGTCTGTGTGTCTGTGTGTCTGTGTGTCTGTGTGTCTGTGTGTCTGTGTGTCTGTGTGTCTGTGTGTCTGTGTGTCTGTGTGTCTGTGTATCTGTGTGTCTGTGTATCTGTGTGTCTGTGTGTCTGTGTGTCTGTGTGTCTGTGTGTCTGTGTGTCTGTGTGTCTGTGTGTCTGTGTGTCTGTGTGTCTGTGTGTCTGTGTGTCTGTGTGTGGCTTTGTGTCTGTGTGTCTGTGTGTCTGTGTGTCTGTGTGTCTGTGTGTCTGTGTATGTGTGTGTATGTGTGTATGCATGTATGTGTGTCTATGTATCTGTGTGTCTGTGTATCTGTGTGTCTGTGTGTCTGTGTGTCTGTGTGTCTGTGTGTCTGTGTGTCTGTGTGTCTGTGTGTATGTGTGTATGCATGTATGTGTGTCTATGTATCTGTGTGTCTGTGTATCTGTGTGTCTGTGTGTCTGTGTGTCTGTGTGTCTGTGTGTCTGTGTGTCTGTGTATGTGTGTGTATGTGTGTATGCATGTATGTGTGTATGTGTGTATGCATGTATGTGTGTCTGTGTGTCTGTGTGTCTGTGTGTCTGTGTGTCTGTGTGTCTGTGTGTCTGTGTGACTGTGTGTCTGTGTGTCTGTGTGTCTGTGTGTATGCATGTATGTGTGTCTGTGTGTCTGTGTGTCTGTGTGTCTGTGTGTCTGTGTGTCTGTGTGTCTGTGTGTCTGTGTGTCTGTGTGTCTGTGTGTCTGTGTGTCTGTGTGTCTGTGTGTCTGTGTGTCTGTGTGTCTGTGTGTCTGTGTGTCTGTGTGTCTGTGTGTCTGTGTGTCTGTGTGTCTGTGTGTCTGTGTGTCTGTGTGTCTGTGTGTCTGTGTATCTGTGTGTCTGTGTATCTGTGTGTCTGTGTGTCTGTGTGTCTGTGTGTCTGTGTGTCTGTGTGTCTGTGTGTCTGTGTGTCTGTGTGTCTGTGTGTCTGTGTGTCTGTGTGTCTGTGTGTGGCTTTGTGTCTGTGTGTCTGTGTGTCTGTGTGTCTGTGTGTCTGTGTGTCTGTGTATGTGTGTGTATGTGTGTATGCATGTATGTGTGTCTATGTATCTGTGTGTCTGTGTATCTGTGTGTCTGTGTGTCTGTGTGTCTGTGTGTCTGTGTGTCTGTGTGTCTGTGTGTCTGTGTGTCTGTGTGTCTGTGTGTCTGTGTGTCTGTGTGTCTGTGTGTCTGTGTGTCTGTGTGTCTGTGTGTCTGTGTGTCTGTGTGTCTGTGTGTCTGTGTGTCTGTGTGTCTGTGTGTCTGTGTATCTGTGTGTCTGTGTGTCTGTGTGTATGTGTGTCTGTGTGTCTGTGTGTCTGTGTGTCTGTGTGTCTGTGTGTCTGTGTATCTGTGTGTCTTTGTGTCTGTGTGTCTGTGTGTCTGTGTGTCTGTGTGTCTGTGTGTCTGTGTATGTGTGTGTCTGTGTGTGGCTTTGTGTCTGTGTGTCTGTGTGTCTGTGTGTCTGTGTATGTGTGTGTATGTGTGTATGCATGTATGTGTGTATGTGTGTATGCATGTATGTGTGTCTGTGTGTCTGTGTGTCTGTGTGTCTGTGTGTCTGTGTGTCTGTGTGTCTGTGTGACTGTGTGTCTGTGTGTCTGTGTGTCTGTGTGTATGCATGTATGTGTGTCTGTGTGTCTGTGTGTCTGTGTGTCTGTGTGTCTGTGTGTCTGTGTGTCTGTGTGTCTGTGTGTCTGTGTGTCTGTGTGTCTGTGTGTCTGTGTGTCTGTGTGTCTGTGTGTCTGTGTGTCTGTGTGTCTGTGTGTCTGTGTGTCTGTGTGTCTGTGTGTCTGTGTGTCTGTGTGTCTGCGTGTCTGTGTGTCTGTGTGTCTGTGTGTCTGTGTGTCTGTGTGTCTGTGTATCTGTGTCTGTGTGTCTGTGTGTCTGTGTATGTGTGTGTGTATGTGTGTATGCATGTATGTGTGTCTGTGTGTCTGTGTATCTGTGTGTCTGTGTGTCTGTGTGTCTGTGTGTCTGTGTATGTGTGTGTATGTGTGTATGCATGTATGTGTGTCTGTGTATCTGTGTGTCTGTGTATCTGTGTGTCTGTGTGTCTGTGTATCTGTGTCTGTGTGTCTGTGTGTCTGTGTGTCTGTGTGTCTGTGTGTGTGTATGCATGTATGTGTGTCTGTGTATCTGTGTGTCTGTGTGTCTGTGTGTCTGTGTATCTGTGTCTGTGTGTCTGTGTGTCTGTGTATGTGTGTATGCATGTATGTGTGTCTGTGTGTCTGTGTATCTGTGTGTCTGTGTATCTGTGTGTCTGTGTGTCTGTGTGTCTGTGTATGTGTGTGTATGTGTGTATGCATGTATGTGTGTCTGTGTGTCTGTGTATCTGTGTGTCTATGTGTCTGTGTGTCTGTGTGTCTGTGTGTCTGTGTGTCTGTGTGTCTGTGTGTCTGTGTGTCTGTGTGTCTGTGTGTCTGTGTGTCTGTGTGTCTGTGTGTCTGTGTGTCTGTGTGTCTGTGTGTCTTGTGTGTCTGTGTATGTGTGTATGCATGTATGTGTGTCTGTGTATCTGTGTGTCTGTGTGTCTGTGTATCTGTGTGTCTGTGTGTCTGTGTGTCTGTGTATGTGTGTGTATGTGTGTATGCATGTATGTGTGTCTGTGTATCTGTGTGTCTGTGTATCTGTGTGTCTGTGTATCTGTGTGTCTGTGTGTCTGTGTGTCTGTGTGTCTGTGTGTCTGTGTGTCTGTGTGTCTGTGTGTCTGTGTGTCTGTGTGTCTGTGTGTCTGTGTGTCTGTGTGTTTCTGTGTGTCTGTGTATGTGTGTATGCATGTATGTGTGTCTGTGTATCTGTGTGTCTGTGTGTCTGTGTATCTGTGTGTCTGTGTGTCTGTGTGTCTGTGTGCCTGTGTGTCTGTGTGTCTGTGTGTCTGTGTGTCTGTGTGTCTGTGTGTCTGTGTGTCTGAGTGTCTGTGTATGTGTGTGTACGTGTGTATGCATGTATGTGTGTCTGTGTATGTGTGTATATGTGTGTATGCATGTATGTGTGTCTGTGTATCTGTGTATCTGTGTGTCTGTGTGTCTGTGTGTCTGTGTATGTGTGTATATGTGTGTATGCATGTATGTGTGTCTGTGTATCTGTGTGTCTGTGTATCTGTGTGTCTGTGTGTCTGTGTATCTGTGTCTGTGTGTCTGTGTGTCTGTGTATGTGTGTATGCATGTATGTGTGTCTGTGTGTCTGTGTATCTGTGTGTCTGTGTGTCTGTGTATGTGTGTATATGTGTGTATGCATGTATGTGTGTCTGTGTATCTGTGTGTCTGTGTATCTGTGTGTCTGTGTGTCTGTGTATCTGTGTGTCTGTGTATCTGTGTCTGTGTGTCTGTGTGTCTGTGTATGTGTGTATGCATGTATGTGTGTCTGTGTGTCTGTGTATCTGTGTGTCTGTGTATCTGTGTGTCTGTGTGTCTGTGTGTCTGTGTATGTGTGTGTATGTGTGTATGCATGTATGTGTGTCTGTGTGTCTGTGTATCTGTGTGTCTGTGTGTCTGTGTGTCTGTGTGTCTGTGTGTCTGTGTGTCTGTGTATGTGTGTGTATGTGTGTATGCATGTATGTGTGTCTGTGTATCTGTGTGTCTGTGTGTCTGTGTATCTGTGTGTCTGTGTGTCTGTGTATCTGTGTGTCTGTGTGTCTGTGTGTCTGTGTGTCTGTGTCTCTGTGTGTCTGTGTGTCTGTGTGTCTGTGTGTCTGTGTGTCTGTGTGTCTTGTGTGTCTGTGTATGTGTGTATGCATGTATGTGTGTCTGTGTATCTGTGTGTCTGTGTGTCTGTGTGTCTGTGTGTCTGTGTGTCTGTGTGTCTGTGTGTCTGTGTGTCTGTGTGTCTGTGTGTCTGTGTGTCTGTGTGTCTGTGTGTCTGTGTGTCTGTGTGTCTGAGTGTCTGTGTATGTGTGTGTACGTGTGTATGCATGTATGTGTCTCTGTGTGTCTGTGTATCTGTGTGTCTGTGTGGCTGTGTGTCTGTGTGTCTGTGTGTCTGTGTGTCTGTGTGTCTGTGTGTCTGTGTGTCTGTGTATCTGTGTGTCTGTGTGGCTGTGTGTCTGTGTGTCTGTGTGTCTGTGTGTCTGTGTGTCTGTGTGTCTGTGTGTCTGTGTGTCTGTGTGTCTGTGTGTCTGTGTGTCTGTGTGTCTGTGTGTGGCTTTGTGTCTGTGTGTCTGTGTGTCTGTGTGTCTGTGTGTATGCATGTATGTGTGTATGTGTGTATGCATGTATGTGTGTCTGTGTGTCTGTGTGTCTGTTTGTCTGTGTGTCTGTGTGTCTGTGTGTCTGTGTGTCTGTGTGTCTGTGTGTCTGTGTGTCTGTGTGTCTGTGTGTCTGTGTGTCTGTGTGTCTGTGTGTCTGTGTGTCTGTGTGTCTGTGTGTCTGTGTGTCTGTGTGTCTGTGTGTCTGTGTGTCTGTGTGTCTGTGTGTCTGTGTGTCTGTGTGTCTGTGTGTCTGTGTGTCTGTGTGTCTGTGTGTCTGTGTGTCTGTGTGTCTGTGTGTCTGTGTGTCTGTGTGTCTGTGTGTCTGTGTGTCTGTGTGTCTGTGTGTCTGTGTGTCTGTGTGTCTGTGTGTCTGTGTGTCTGTGTGTCTGTGTGTCTGTGTGTCTGTGTGTCTGTGTGTCTGTGTGTCTGTGTGTCTGTGTGTCTGAGTGTCTGTGTATGTGTGTGTACGTGTGTATGCATGTATGTGTGTCTGTGTATGTGTGTATATGTGTGTATGCATGTATGTGTGTCTGTGTATCTGTGTATCTGTGTGTCTGTGTGTCTGTGTGTCTGTGTATGTGTGTATATGTGTGTATGCATGTATGTGTGTCTGTGTATCTGTGTGTCTGTGTATCTGTGTGTCTGTGTGTCTGTGTATCTGTGTCTGTGTGTCTGTGTGTCTGTGTATGTGTGTATGCATGTATGTGTATCTGTGTGTCTGTGTATCTGTGTGTCTGTGTGTCTGTGTATGTGTGTATATGTGTGTATGCATGTATGTGTGTCTGTGTATCTGTGTGTCTGTGTATCTGTGTGTCTGTGTGTCTGTGTATCTGTGTCTGTGTGTCTGTGTGTCTGTGTATGTGTGTATGCATGTATGTGTGTCTGTGTATCTGTGTGTCTGTGTGTCTGTGTGTCTGTGTGTCTGTGTGTCTGTGTGTCTGTGTGTCTGTGTGTCTGTGTGTCTGTGTGTCTGTGTGTCTGTGTGTCTGTGTGTCTGTGTGTCTGTGTGTCTGTGTGTGGCTTTGTGTCTGTGTGTCTGTGTGTCTGTGTGTCTGTGTGTCTGTGTGTATGCATGTATGTGTGTATGTGTGTATGCATGTATGTGTGTCTGTGTGTCTGTGTGTCTGTTTGTCTGTGTGTCTGTGTGTCTGTGTGTCTGTGTGTCTGTGTGTCTGTGTGTATGAATGTATGTGTGTCTGTGTGTCTGTGTGTCTGTGTGTCTGTGTGTCTGTGTGTCTGTGTGTCTGTGTGTCTGTGTGTATGTGTGTATGCATGTATGTGTGTCTGTGTGTCTGTGTGTCTGTTTGTCTGTGTGTCTGTGTGTCTGTGTGTCTGTGTGTCTGTGTGTCTGTGTGTCTGTGTGTCTGTGTGTCTGTGTGTCTGTGTGTCTGTGTGTCTGTGTGTCTGTGTGTCTGTGTGTCTGTGTGTCTGTGTGTCTGTGTGTCTGTGTGCCTGTGTGTCTGTGTGTCTGTGTGTCTGTGTGTCTGTGTGTCTGTGTGTCTGTGTGTCTGTGTATGTGTGTGTACGTGTGTATGCATGTATGTGTGTCTGTGTATCTGTGTGTCTGTGTATCTGTGTGTCTGTGTGTCTGTGTATCTGTGTCTGTGTGTCTGTGTGTCTGTGTATGTGTGTATGCATGTATGTGTGTCTGTGTGTCTGTGTATCTGTGTGTCTGTGTATCTGTGTGTCTGTGTGTCTGTGTGTCTGTGTATGTGTGTGTATGTGTGTATGCATGTATGTGTGTCTGTGTATCTGTGTGTCTGTGTGTCTGTGTATCTGTGTGTCTGTGTGTCTGTGTGTCTGTGTATGTGTGTGTATGTGTGTATGCATGTATGTGTGTCTGTGTATCTGTGTGTCTGTGTATCTGTGTGTCTGTGTGTCTGTGTATCTGTGTGTCTGTGTGTCTGTGTGTCTGTGTATGTGTGTGTATGTGTGTATGCATGTATGTGTGTCTGTGTATCTGTGTGTCTGTGTATCTGTGTGTCTGTGTATCTGTGTGTCTGTGTATCTGTGTGTCTGTGTGTCTGTGTATGTGTGTATGCATGTATGTGTGTCTGTGTATCTGTGTGTCTGTGTGTCTGTGTGTCTGTGTATCTGTGTGTCTGTGTGTCTGTGTGTCTGTGTGTCTGTGTGTCTGTGTGTCTGTGTGTCTGTGTGTCTGTGTGTCTGTGTGTCTGTGTGTATGCATGTATGTGTGTCTCTGTGTGTCTGTGTGTCTGTGTGTCTGTGTGTCTGTGTATGTGTGTATGCATGTGTGTGTGTCTGTGTATCTGTGTGTCTGTGTGTCTGTGTATCTGTGTGTCTGTGTGTCTGTGTGTCTGTGTGTCTGTGTGTCTGTGTGTCTGTGTGTCTGTGTGTCTGTGTGTCTGTGTGTCTGTGTGTCTGTGTGTCTGTGTGTCTGTGTGTCTGTGTGTCTGTGTGTCTGTGTGTCTGTGTGTCTGTGTGTCTGTGTGTCTGTGTGTCTGTGTGTCTGTGTGTCTGTGTGTCTGTGTGTCTGTGTGTCTGTGTGTCTGTGTGTCTGTGTGTCTGTGTGTCTGTGTGTCTGTGTGTCTGTGTGTCTGTGTGTCTGTGTGTCTGTGTGTCTGTGTGTCTGTGTGTCTGTGTGTCTGTGTGTCTGTGTGTCTGTGTGTCTGTGTGTCTGTGTGTCTGTGTGTCTGTGTGTCTGTGTGTCTGTGTGTCTGTGTATGTGTGTGTATGTGTGTATGCATGTATGTGTGTCTGTGTATCTGTGTGTCTGTGTGTCTGTGTGTCTGTGTATCTGTGTTTCTGTGTGTCTGTGTGTCTGTGTGTCTGTGTGTCTGTGTGTCTGTGTGTCTGTGTGTCTGTGTGTCTGTGTGTCTGTGTGTCTGTGTGTCTGTGTGTCTGTGTGTCTGTGTGTCTGTGTATCTGTGTGTCTGTGTGTCTGTGTGTCTGTGTGTCTGTGTGTCTGTGTGTCTGTGTGTCTGTGTGTCTGTGTATCTGTGTGTCTGTGTATCTGTGTGTCTGTGTGTCTGTGTATCTGTGTGTCTGTGTGTCTGTGTGTCTGTGTGTCTGTGTATCTGTGTGTCTGTGTGTCTGTGTGTCTGTGTGTCTGTGTATGTGTGTGTATGTGTGTATGCATGTAAGTGTGTCTGTGTGTCTGTGTATCTGTGTGTCTGTGTGTCTGTGTGTCTGTGTGTCTGTGTGTCTGTGTATCTGTGTGTCTGTGTATCTGTGTGTCTGTGTGTCTGTGTATGTGTGTGTATGTGTGTATGCATGTATGTGTGTCTGTGTGTCTGTGTATCTGTGTGTCTGTGTGTCTGTGTGTCTGTGTGTCTGTGTATGTGTGTGTATGTGTGTATGCATGTTTGTGTGTCTGTGTGTCTGTGTGTCTGTGTGTCTGTGTGTCTGTGTGTCTGTGTGTCTGTGTATCTGTGTGTCTGTGTATCTGTGTGTCTGTGTGTCTGTGTATGTGTGTGTATGTGTGTATGCATGTATGTGTGTCTGTGTGTCTGTGTATCTGTGTGTCTGTGTGTCTGTGTGTCTGTGTATGTGTGTGTATGTGTGTATGCATGTATGTGTGTCTGTGTATCTGTGTATCTGTGTGTCTGTGTGTCTGTGTGTCTGTGTATGTGTGTGTATGTGTGTATGCATATATGTGTGTCTGTGTATTTGTGTGTCTGTGTGTCTGTGTATCTGTGTGTCTGTGTGTCTGTGTGTCTGTGTATCTGTGTGTATGTGTGTATGCATGTATGTGTGTCTGTGTATCTGTGTGTCTGTGTATCTGTGTGTCTGTGTATCTGTGTGTCTGTGTGTCTGTGTGTCTGTGTGTCTGTGTGTCTGTGTGTCTGTGTGTCTGTGTGTCTGTGTGTCTGTGTGTCTGTGTGTCTGTGTGTCTGTGTGTCTGTGTGTCTGTGTATCTGTGTGTCTGTGTGTCTGTGTGTCTGAGTGTCTGTGTATGTGTGTGTACGTGTGTATGCATGTATGTGTGTCTGTGTGTCTGTGTATCTGTGTGTCTGTGTGGCTGTGTGTCTGTGTGTCTGTGTGTCTGTGTGTCTGTGTGTCTGTGTGTCTGTGTGTCTGTGTGTCTGTGTGTCTGTGTGTCTGTGTGTCTGTGTGTCTGTGTGTCTGTGTGTCTGTGTGTCTGTGTGTCTGTGTATCTGTGTGTCTGTGTGTCTGTGTGTCTGAGTGTCTGTGTATGTGTGTGTACGTGTGTATGCATGTATGTGTGTCTGTGTGTCTGTGTATCTGTGTGTCTGTGTGGCTGTGTGTCTGTGTGTCTGTGTGTCTGTGTGTCTGTGTGTCTGTGTGTCTGTGTGTCTGTGTGTCTGTGTGTCTGTGTGTATGAATGTATGTGTGTCTGTGTGTCTGTGTGTCTGTGTGTCTGTGTGTCTGTGTGTCTGTGTGTCTGTGTGTCTGTGTGTCTGTGTGTCTGTGTGTCTGTGTGTCTGTGTGTCTGTGTGTCTGTGTGTCTGTGTGTCTGTGTGTCTGTGTGTCTGTGTGTCTGTGTGTCTGTGTGTCTGTGTGTCTGTGTGTCTGTGTGTCTGTGTGTCTGTGTGTCTGAGTGTCTGTGTATGTGTGTGTACGTGTGTATGCATGTATGTGTGTCTGTGTGTCTGTGTATCTGTGTGTCTGTGTGGCTGTGTGTCTGTGTGTCTGTGTGTCTGTGTGTCTGTGTGTCTGTGTGTCTGTGTGTCTGTGTGTCTGTGTGTCTGTGTGTCTGTGTGTCTGTGTGTCTGTGTGTATGAATGTATGTGTGTCTGTGTGTCTGTGTGTCTGTGTGTCTGTGTGTCTGTGTGTCTGTGTGTCTGTGTGTCTGTGTGTCTGTGTGTCTGTGTGTCTGTGTGTCTGTGTGTCTGTGTGTCTGTGTGTCTATGTGTCTGTGTGTCTGTGTGTCTGTGTGTCTGTGTGCCTGTGTGTCTGTGTGTCTGTGTGTCTGTGTGTCTGTGTGTCTGTGTGTCTGTGTGTCTGTGTGTCTGTGTATGTGTGTGTACGTGTGTATGCATGTATGTGTGTCTGTGTGTCTGTGTATCTGTGTGTCTGTGTGTCTGTGTGTCTGTGTGTATGTGTGTCTGTGTGTCTGTGTGTCTGTGTGTCTGTGTGTCTGTGTGTCTGTGTGTCTGTGTGTCTGTGTGTCTGTGTGTCTGTGTGTCTGTGTGTCTATGTATCTGTGTGTCTGTGTGTCTGTGTATCTGTGTGTCTGTGTGTCTGTGTGTCTGTGTGTCTGTGTGTCTGTGTGTCTGTGTGTCTGTGTGTCTTGTGTGTCTGTGTATGTGTGTATGCATGTATGTGTGTCTGTGTATCTGTGTGTCTGTGTGTCTGTGTATCTGTGTGTCTGTGTGTCTGTGTGTCTGTGTGTCTGTGTGTCTGTGTGTCTGTGTGTCTGTGTGTCTGTGTGTCTGTGTGTCTGTGTGTCTGTGTGTCTGTGTGTCTGTGTGTCTGTGTGTCTGTGTGTCTGAGTGTCTGTGTATGTGTGTGTACGTGTGTATGCATGTATGTGTGTCTGTGTGTCTGTGTATCTGTGTGTCTGTGTGTCTGTGTGTCTGTGTGTCTGTGTGTCTGTGTGTCTGTGTGTCTGTGTGTCTGTGTGTCTGTGTGTCTGTGTGTCTGTGTGTCTGTGTGTCTGAGTGTCTGTGTATGTGTGTGTACGTGTGTATGCATGTATGTGTGTCTGTGTATCTGTGTATCTGTGTGTCTGTGTGTCTGTGTGTCTGTGTGTCTGTGTGTCTGTGTGTCTGTGTGTCTGTGTGTCTGTGTGTCTGTGTGTCTGTGTGTCTGTGTGTCTGTGTGTCTGTGTGTCTGTGTGTCTGTGTATCTGTGTGTCTGTGTGTCTGTGTGTCTGAGTGTCTGTGTGTCTGAGTGTCTGTGTATGTGTGTGTACGTGTGTATGCATGTATGTGTGTCTGTGTGTCTGTGTATCTGTGTGTCTGTGTGGCTGTGTGTCTGTGTGTCTGTGTGTCTGTGTGTCTGTGTGTCTGTGTGTCTGTGTGTCTGTGTGTCTGTGTGTCTGTGTGTCTGTGTGTCTGTGTGTCTGTGTGTCTGTGCGTCTGTGTGTCTGTGTGTCTGTGTGTGGCTTTGTGTCTGTGTGTCTGTGTGTCTGTGTGTCTGTGTGTCTGTGTGTCTGTGTGTATGCATGTATGTGTGTATGTGTGTATGCATGTATGTGTGTCTGTGTGTCTGTGTGTCTGTTTGTCTGTGTGTCTGTGTGTCTGTGTGTCTGTGTGTCTGTGTGTCTGTGTGTATGAAGGTATGTGTGTCTGTGTGTCTGTGTGTCTGTGTGTCTGTGTGTCTGTGTGTCTGTGTGTCTGTGTGTCTGTGTGTCTGTGTGTCTGTGTGTCTGTGTGTCTGTGTGTCTGTGTGTCTGTGTGTCTGTGTGTCTGTGTGTCTGTGTGTCTGTGTGTCTGTGTGTCTGTGTGTCTGTGTGTCTGTGTGTCTGTGTGTCTGTGTGTCTGTGTGTCTGTGTGTCTGTGTGTCTGTGTGTCTGTGTGTCTGTGTGTCTGTGTATCTGTGTGTCTGTGTGTATGTGTGTCTGTGTGTCTGTGTATCTGTGTCTGTGTGTCTGTGTGTCTGTGTATGTGTGTGTATGTGTGTCTGTGTATGTGTGTCTGTGTGTCTGTGTATCTGTGTGTCTGTGTGTATGTGTGTCTGTGTGTCTGTGTGTCTGTGTGTCTGTGTATCTGTGTGTCTGTGTATCTGTGTGTCTGTGTGTCTGTGTATCTGTGTGTCTGTGTGTCTGTGTGTCTGTGTGTCTGTGTGTCTGTGTATGTGTGTATATGCATGTATGTGTGTCTGTGTATCTGTGTGTCTGTGTATCTGTGTGTCTGTGTGTCTGTGTATCTGTGTCTGTGTGTCTGTGTGTCTGTGTATGTGTGTATGCATGTATGTGTGTCTGTGTGTCTGTGTATCTGTGTGTCTGTGTATCTGTGTGTCTGTGTGTCTGTGTGTGTGTGTGTATGTGTGTATGCATGTATGTGTGTCTGTGTATCTGTGTGTCTGTGTGTCTGTGTATCTGTGTGTCTGTGTGTCTGTGTGTCTGTGTATGTGTGTGTATGTGTGTATGCATGTATGTGTGTCTGTGTATCTGTGTGTCTGTGTATCTGTGTGTCTGTGTATCTGTGTGTCTGTGTGTCGGTGTATCTGTGTGTCTGTGTATCTGTGTGTCTGTGTATCTGTGTGTCTGTGTGTCTGTGTGTCTGTGTGTCTGTGTGTCTGTGTGTCTGTGTGTCTGTGTGTCTGTGTGTCTGTGTGTCTATGTATCTGTGTGTCTGTGTGTCTGTGTATCTGTGTGTCTGTGTGTCTGTGTGTCTGTGTGTCTGTGTGTCTGTGTGTCTGTGTGTCTTGTGTGTCTGTGTATGTGTGTATGCATGTATGTGTGTCTGTGTATCTGTGTGTCTGTGTGTCTGTGTGTCTGTGTGTCTTGTGTGTCTGTGTATGTGTGTATGCATGTATGTGTGTCTGTGTATCTGTGTGTCTGTGTGTCTGTGTATCTGTGTGTCTGTGTATCTGTGTGTCTGTGTATCTGTGTATCTGTGTGTCTGTGTGTCTGTGTGTCTGTGTGTCTGTGTGTCTGTGTATGTGTGTGTATGTGTGTATGCATGTATGTGTGTCTGTGTATCTGTGTGTCTGTGTATCTGTGTGTCTGTGTATCTGTGTATCTGTGTGTCTGTGTGTCTGTGTGTCTGTGTGTCTGTGTGTCTGTGTGTCTGTGTGTCTGTGTGTCTGTGTGTCTGTGTGTCTGTGTGTCTGTGTGTCTGTGTATCTGTGTGTCTGTGTGTCTGTGTGTCTGAGTGTCTGTGTATGTGTGTGTACGTGTGTATGCATGTATGTGTGTCTGTGTGTCTGTGTATCTGTGTGTCTGTGTGGCTGTGTGTCTGTGTGTCTGTGTGTCTGTGTGTCTGTATGTCTGTGTGTCTGTGTGTCTGTGTGTCTGTGTGTCTGTGTGTCTGTGTGTCTGTGTGTCTGTGTGTCTGTGTGTCTGTGTGTCTGTGTGTCTGTGTGTCTGTGTGTCTGTGTGTCTGTGTGTCTGTGTGTCTGTGTGTGGCTTTGTGTCTGTGTGTCTGTGTGTCTGTGTGTCTGTGTGTCTGTGTGTCTGTGTGTATGCATGTATGTGTGTATGTGTGTATGCATGTATGTGTGTCTGTGTGTCTGTGTGTCTGTTTGTCTGTGTGTCTGTGTGTCTGTGTGTCTGTGTGTCTGTGTGTCTGTGTGTCTGTGTGTATGAATGTATGTGTGTCTGTGTGTCTGTGTGTCTGTGTGTCTGTGTGTCTGTGTGTCTGTGTGTCTGTGTGTCTGTGTGTCTGTGTGTCTGTGTGTCTGTGTGTCTGTGTGTCTGTGTGTCTGTGTGTCTGTGTGTCTGTGTGTCTGTGTGTCTGTGTGTCTGTGTGTCTGTGTGTCTGTGTGTCTGTGTGTCTGTGTGTCTGTGTGCCTGTGTGTCTGTGTGTCTGTGTGTCTGTGTGTCTGTGTGTCTGTGTGTCTTGTGTGTCTGTGTATGTGTGTATGCATGTATGTGTGTCTGTGTATCTGTGTGTCTGTGTGTCTGTGTGTCTGTGTGTCTTGTGTGTCTGTGTATGTGTGTATGCATGTATGTGTGTCTGTGTATCTGTGTGTCTGTGTGTCTGTGTATCTGTGTGTCTGTGTATCTGTGTGTCTGTGTATCTGTGTATCTGTGTGTCTGTGTGTCTGTGTGTCTGTGTGTCTGTGTGTCTGTGTATGTGTGTGTATGTGTGTATGCATGTATGTGTGTCTGTGTATCTGTGTGTCTGTGTATCTGTGTGTCTGTGTATCTGTGTATCTGTGTGTCTGTGTGTCTGTGTGTCTGTGTGTCTGTGTGTCTGTGTGTCTGTGTGTCTGTGTGTCTGTGTGTCTGTGTGTCTGTGTGTCTGTGTGTCTGTGTGTCTGTGTATCTGTGTGTCTGTGTGTCTGTGTGTCTGAGTGTCTGTGTATGTGTGTGTACGTGTGTATGCATGTATGTGTGTCTGTGTGTCTGTGTATCTGTGTGTCTGTGTGGCTGTGTGTCTGTGTGTCTGTGTGTCTGTGTGTCTGTGTGTCTGTATGTCTGTGTGTCTGTGTGTCTGTGTGTCTGTGTGTCTGTGTGTCTGTGTGTCTGTGTGTCTGTGTGTCTGTGTGTCTGTGTGTCTGTGTGTCTGTGTGTCTGTGTGTCTGTGTGTCTGTGTGTCTGTGTGTCTGTGTGTCTGTGTGTCTGTGTGTCTGTGTGTGGCTTTGTGTCTGTGTGTCTGTGTGTCTGTGTGTCTGTGTGTCTGTGTGTCTGTGTGTATGCATGTATGTGTGTATGTGTGTATGCATGTATGTGTGTCTGTGTGTCTGTGTGTCTGTTTGTCTGTGTGTCTGTGTGTCTGTGTGTCTGTGTGTCTGTGTGTCTGTGTGTCTGTGTGTATGAATGTATGTGTGTCTGTGTGTCTGTGTGTCTGTGTGTCTGTGTGTCTGTGTGTCTGTGTGTCTGTGTGTCTGTGTATCTGTGTGTCTGTGTGTCTGTGTGTCTGTGTGTCTGTGCGTCTGTGTGTCTGTGTGTCTGTGTGTCTGTGTGTCTGTGTGTCTGTGTGTCTGTGTGTCTGTGTATCTGTGTGTCTGTGTGTCTGTGTGTCTGTGTGTCTGTGTGTCTGTGTGTCTGTGTGTCTGTGTGTCTGTGTGTCTGTGTGTCTGTGTGTCTGTGTGTCTATGTATCTGTGTGTCTGTGTGTCTGTGTATCTGTGTGTCTGTGTGTCTGTGTGTCTGTGTGTCTGTGTGTCTGTGTGTCTGTGTGTCTTGTGTGTCTGTGTATGTGTGTATGCATGTATGTGTGTCTGTGTATCTGTGTGTCTGTGTGTCTGTGTATCTGTGTGTCTGTGTGTCTGTGTGTCTGTGTATGTGTGTGTATGTGTGTATGCATGTATGTGTGTCTGTGTATCTGTGTGTCTGTGTATCTGTGTGTCTGTGTATCTGTGTGTCTGTGTGTCTGTGTGTCTGTGTGTCTGTGTGTTTGTGTGTCTGTGTGTCTGTGTGTCTGTGTGTCTGTGTGTCTGTGTGTCTGTGTATGTGTGTATATGTGTGTATGCATGTATGTGTGTCTGTGTATCTGTGTGTCTGTGTATCTGTGTGTCTGTGTGTCTGTGTATCTGTGTCTGTGTGTCTGTGTGTCTGTGTATGTGTGTATGCATGTATGTGTGTCTGTGTGTCTGTGTATCTGTGTGTCTGTGTATCTGTGTGTCTGTGTGTCTGTGTGTGTGTGTGTGTATGTGTGTATGCATGTATGTGTGTCTGTGTATCTGTGTGTCTGTGTGTCTGTGTATCTGTGTGTCTGTGTGTCTGTGTGTCTGTGTATGTGTGTGTATGTGTGTATGCATGTATGTGTGTCTGTGTATCTGTGTGTCTGTGTATCTGTGTGTCTGTGTATCTGTGTGTCTGTGTGTCGGTGTATCTGTGTGTCTGTGTATCTGTGTGTCTGTGTATCTGTGTGTCTGTGTGTCTGTGTGTCTGTGTGTCTGTGTGTCTGTGTGTCTGTGTGTCTGTGTGTCTGTGTGTCTGTGTGTCTGTGTGTCTGTGTGTCTGTGTGTCTGTGTGTCTGTGTGTCTGTGTGTCTGTGTATGTGTGTATATGTGTGTATGCATGTATGTGTGTCTGTGTATCTGTGTGTCTGTGTATCTGTGTCTGTGTGTCTGTGTGTCTGTGTATCTGTGTGTCTGTGTATCTGTGTGTCTGTGTGTCTGTGTATCTGTGTGTCTGTGTGTCTGTGTGTCTGTGTGTCTGTGTGTCTGTGTATGTGTGTATATGTGTGTATGCATGTATGTGTGTCTGTGTATCTGTGTGTCTGTGTATCTGTGTGTCTGTGTGTCTGTGTATCTGTGTCTGTGTGTCTGTGTGTCTGTGTATGTGTGTATGCATGTATGTGTGTCTGTGTGTCTGTGTATCTGTGTGTCTGTGTATCTGTGTGTCTGTGTGTCTGTGTGTCTGTGTGTCTGTGTGTATGTGTGTATGCATGTATGTGTGTCTGTGTATCTGTGTGTCTGTGTGTCTGTGTATCTGTGTGTCTGTGTGTCTGTGTGTCTGTGTATGTGTGTGTATGTGTGTATGCATGTATGTGTGTCTGTGTATCTGTGTGTCTGTGTATCTGTGTGTCTGTGTATCTGTGTGTCTGTGTGTCGGTGTATCTGTGTGTCTGTGTATCTGTGTGTCTGTGTATCTGTGTGTCTGTGTGTCTGTGTGTCTGTGTATCTGTGTGTCTGTGTGTCTGTGTGTCTGTGTGTCTGTGTGTCTGTGTGTCTGTGTGTCTGTGTGTCTGTGTGTCTGTGTGTCTGTGTGTCTATGTATCTGTGTGTCTGTGTGTCTGTGTATCTGTGTGTCTGTGTGTCTGTGTGTCTGTGTGTCTGTGTGTCTGTGTGTCTGTGTGTCTGTGTGTCTTGTGTGTCTGTGTATGTGTGTATGCATGTATGTGTGTCTGTGTATCTGTGTGTCTGTGTGTCTGTGTATCTGTGTGTCTGTGTGTCTGTGTATGTGTGTGTATGTGTGTATGCATGTATGTGTGTCTGTGTATCTGTGTGTCTGTGTATCTGTGTGTCTGTGTGTCTGTGTGTCTGTGTGTCTGTGTGTCTGTGTGTCTGTGTATCTGTGTGTCTGTGTGTCTGTGTGTCTGTGTGTCTGTGCGTCTGTGTGTCTGTGTGTCTGTGTGTCTGTGTGTCTGTGTGTCTGTGTGTCTGTGTGTCTGTGTGTCTGTGTATCTGTGTGTCTGTGTGTGTGTGTGTGTGTGTGTATGTGTGTATGCATGTATGTGTGTCTGTGTATCTGTGTGTCTGTGTGTCTGTGTGTCTGTGTATCTGTGTGTCTGTGTGTCTGTGTGTCTGTGTATCTGTGTGTCTGTGTGTCTGTGTGTCTTGTGTGTCTGTGTATGTGTGTATGCATGTATGTGTGTCTGTGTATCTGTGTGTCTGTGTGTCTGTGTATCTGTGTGTCTGTGTGTCTGTGTATGTGTGTGTATGTGTGTATGCATGTATGTGTGTCTGTGTATCTGTGTGTCTGTGTATCTGTGTGTCTGTGTATCTGTGTATCTGTGTGTCTGTGTGTCTGTGTGTCTGTGTATCTGTGTGTCTGTGTGTCTGTGTGTCTGTGTGTCTGTGTGTCTGTGTATGTGTGTATGCATGTATGTGTGTCTGTGTGTCTGTGTATCTGTGTGTCTGTGTATCTGTGTGTCTGTGTGTCTGTGTGTGTGTGTGTGTGTGTATGTGTGTATGCATGTATGTGTGTCTGTGTATCTGTGTGTCTGTGTGTCTGTGTATCTGTGTGTCTGTGTGTCTGTGTGTCTGTGTATGTGTGTGTATGTGTGTATGCATGTATGTGTGTCTGTGTATCTGTGTGTCTGTGTATCTGTGTGTCTGTGTATCTGTGTGTCTGTGTGTCGGTGTATCTGTGTGTCTGTGTATCTGTGTGTCTGTGTATCTGTGTGTCTGTGTGTCTGTGTGTCTGTGTGTCTGTGTGTCTGTGTGTCTGTGTGTCTGTGTGTCTGTGTGTCTGTGTGTCTGTGTGTCTGTGTGTCTGTGTGTCTGTGTGTCTGTGTGTCTGTGTGTCTGTGTATGTGTGTATATGTGTGTATGCATGTATGTGTGTCTGTGTATCTGTGTGTCTGTGTATCTGTGTCTGTGTGTCTGTGTGTCTGTGTGTCTGTGTATGTGTGTGTATGTGTGTCTGTGTATGTGTGTCTGTGTGTCTGTGTGTCTGTGTGTCTGTGTATGTGTGTGTATGTGTGTATGCATGTATGTGTGTCTATGTATCTGTGTGTCTGTGTGTCTGTGTGTCTGTGTGTCTGTGTGTCTGTGTGTCTGTGTGTCTGTGTGTCTGTGTGTCTGTGTGTCTGTGTGTCTGTGTATCTGTGTGTCTGTGTATCTGTGTGTCTGTGTGTCTGTGTATCTGTGTGTCTGTGTGTCTGTGTGTCTGTGTGTCTGTGTGTCTGTGTATGTGTGTATATGTGTGTATGCATGTATGTGTGTCTGTGTATCTGTGTGTCTGTGTATCTGTGTGTCTGTGTGTCTGTGTATCTGTGTCTGTGTGTCTGTGTGTCTGTGTATGTGTGTATGCATGTATGTGTGTCTGTGTGTCTGTGTATCTGTGTGTCTGTGTATCTGTGTGTCTGTGTGTCTGTGTGTCTGTGTGTGTGTGTGTGTGTATGTGTGTATGCATGTATGTGTGTCTGTGTATCTGTGTGTCTGTGTGTCTGTGTATCTGTGTGTCTGTGTGTCTGTGTGTCTGTGTATGTGTGTGTATGTGTGTATGCATGTATGTGTGTCTGTGTATCTGTGTGTCTGTGTATCTGTGTGTCTGTGTATCTGTGTGTCTGTGTGTCGGTGTATCTGTGTGTCTGTGTATCTGTGTGTCTGTGTATCTGTGTGTCTGTGTGTCTGTGTGTCTGTGTGTCTGTGTATCTGTGTGTCTGTGTGTCTGTGTGTCTGTGTGTCTGTGTGTCTGTGTGTCTGTGTGTCTGTGTGTCTGTGTGTCTGTGTGTCTATGTATCTGTGTGTCTGTGTGTCTGTGTATCTGTGTGTCTGTGTGTCTGTGTGTCTGTGTGTCTGTGTGTCTGTGTGTCTGTGTGTCTGTGTGTCTTGTGTGTCTGTGTATGTGTGTATGCATGTATGTGTGTCTGTGTATCTGTGTGTCTGTGTGTCTGTGTATCTGTGTGTCTGTGTGTCTGTGTATGTGTGTGTATGTGTGTATGCATGTATGTGTGTCTGTGTATCTGTGTGTCTGTGTATCTGTGTGTCTGTGTATCTGTGTATCTGTGTGTCTGTGTGTCTGTGTGTCTGTGTGTCTGTGTGTCTGTGTGTCTGTGTGTCTGTGTGTCTGTGTGTCTGTGTGTCTGTGTATCTGTGTGTCTGTGTGTTTGTGTGTCTGAGTGTCTGTGTTTGTGTGTGTACGTGTGTATGCATGTATGTGTGTCTGTGTGTCTGTGTATCTGTGTGTCTGTGTGGCTGTGTGTCTGTGTGTCTGTGTGTCTGTGTGTCTGTGTGTCTGTGTGTCTGTGTGTCTGTGTGTCTGTGTGTCTGTGTGTCTGTGTGTCTGTGTGTCTGTGTGTCTGTGTGTCTGTGTGTCTGTGTGTGGCTTTGTGTCTGTGTGTCTGTGTGTCTGTGTGTCTGTGTGTCTGTGTGTATGCATGTATGTGTGTATGTGTGTATGCATGTATGTGTGTCTGTGTGTCTGTGTGTCTGTTTGTCTGTGTGTCTGTGTGTCTGTGTGTCTGTGTGTCTGTGTGTCTGTGTGTCTGTGTGTCTGTGTGTATGAATGTATGTGTGTCTGTGTGTCTGTGTGTCTGTGTGTCTGTGTGTCTGTGTGTCTGTGTGTCTGTGTGTCTGTGTGTCTGTGTGTCTGTGTGTCTGTGTGTCTGTGTGTCTGTGTGTCTGTGTGTCTGTGTGTCTGTGTGTCTGTGTGTCTGTGTATGTGTGTGTATGTGTGTATGCATGTATGTGTGTCTGTGTATCTGTGTGTCTGTGTATCTGTGTGTCTGTGTATCTGTGTGTCTGTGTGTCTGTGTGTCTGTGTGTCTGTGTGTCTGTGTGTCTGTGTGTCTGTGTGTCTGTGTGTCTGTGTGTCTGTGTGTCTGTGTGTCTGTGTGTCTGTGTGTCTGTGTATGTGTGTATATGTGTGTATGCATGTATGTGTGTCTGTGTATCTGTGTGTCTGTGTATCTGTGTGTCTGTGTGTCTGTGTATCTGTGTCTGTGTGTCTGTGTGTCTGTGTATGTGTGTATGCATGTATGTGTGTCTGTGTGTCTGTGTATCTGTGTGTCTGTGTATCTGTGTGTGTGTGTGTCTGTGTGTGTGTGTGTGTGTGTGTGTGTGTGTATGTGTGTATGCATGTATGTGTGTCTGTGTATCTGTGTGTCTGTGTGTCTGTGTATCTGTGTGTCTGTGTGTCTGTGTGTCTGTGTATGTGTGTGTATGTGTGTATGCATGTATGTGTGTCTGTGTATCTGTGTGTCTGTGTATCTGTGTGTCTGTGTATCTGTGTGTCTGTGTGTCGGTGTATCTGTGTGTCTGTGTATCTGTGTGTCTGTGTATCTGTGTGTCTGTGTGTCTGTGTGTCTGTGTGTCTGTGTGTCTGTGTGTCTGTGTGTCTGTGTGTCTGTGTGTCTGTGTGTCTGTGTATCTGTGTGTCTGTGTGTATGTGTGTCTGTGTGTCTGTGTATCTGTGTCTGTGTGTCTGTGTGTCTGTGTATGTGTGTGTATGTGTGTCTGTGTATGTGTGTCTGTGTGTCTGTGTATCTGTGTGTCTGTGTGTATGTGTGTCTGTGTGTCTGTGTGTCTGTGTGTCTGTGTATCTGTGTGTCTGTGTATCTGTGTGTCTGTGTGTCTGTGTATCTGTGTGTCTGTGTGTCTGTGTGTCTGTGTGTCTGTGTGTCTGTGTATGTGTGTATATGTGTGTATGCATGTATGTGTGTCTGTGTATCTGTGTGTCTGTGTATCTGTGTGTCTGTGTGTCTGTGTATCTGTGTCTGTGTGTCTGTGTGTCTGTGTATGTGTGTATGCATGTATGTGTGTCTGTGTGTCTGTGTATCTGTGTGTCTGTGTGTCTGTGTGTCTGTGTGTGTGTGTGTATGTGTGTATGCATGTATGTGTGTCTGTGTATCTGTGTGTCTGTGTGTCTGTGTATCTGTGTGTCTGTGTGTCTGTGTGTCTGTGTATGTGTGTGTATGTGTGTATGCATGTATGTGTGTCTGTGTATCTGTGTGTCTGTGTATCTGTGTGTCTGTGTATCTGTGTGTCTGTGTGTCGGTGTATCTGTGTGTCTGTGTATCTGTGTGTCTGTGTATCTGTGTGTCTGTGTGTCTGTGTGTCTGTGTATCTGTGTGTCTGTGTGTCTGTGTGTCTGTGTGTCTGTGTGTCTGTGTGTCTGTGTGTCTGTGTGTCTGTGTGTCTGTGTGTCTATGTATCTGTGTGTCTGTGTGTCTGTGTATCTGTGTGTCTGTGTGTCTGTGTGTCTGTGTGTCTGTGTGTCTGTGTGTCTGTGTGTCTGTGTGTCTTGTGTGTCTGTGTATGTGTGTATGCATGTATGTGTGTCTGTGTATCTGTGTGTCTGTGTGTCTGTGTATCTGTGTGTCTGTGTGTCTGTGTATGTGTGTGTATGTGTGTATGCATGTATGTGTGTCTGTGTATCTGTGTGTCTGTGTATCTGTGTGTCTGTGTATCTGTGTATCTGTGTGTCTGTGTGTCTGTGTGTCTGTGTGTCTGTGTGTCTGTGTGTCTGTGTGTCTGTGTGTCTGTGTGTCTGTGTGTCTGTGTGTCTGTGTGTCTGTGTGTCTGTGTATCTGTGTGTCTGTGTGTCTGTGTGTCTGAGTGTCTGTGTTTGTGTGTGTACGTGTGTATGCATGTATGTGTGTCTGTGTGTCTGTGTATCTGTGTGTCTGTGTGGCTGTGTGTCTGTGTGTCTGTGTGTCTGTGTGTCTGTGTGTCTGTGTGTCTGTGTGTCTGTGTGTCTGTGTGTCTGTGTGTCTGTGTGTCTGTGTGTCTGTGTGTGGCTTTGTGTCTGTGTGTCTGTGTGTCTGTGTGTCTGTGTGTCTGTGTGTCTGTGTGTATGCATGTATGTGTGTATGTGTGTATGCATGTATGTGTGTCTGTGTGTCTGTGTGTCTGTTTGTCTGTGTGTCTGTGTGTCTGTGTGTCTGTGTGTCTGTGTGTCTGTGTGTCTGTGTGTATGAATGTATGTGTGTCTGTGTGTCTGTGTGTCTGTGTGTCTGTGTGTCTGTGTGTCTGTGTGTCTGTGTGTCTGTGTGTCTGTGTGTCTGTGTGTCTGTGTGTCTGTGTGTCTGTGTGTCTGTGTGTCTGTGTGTCTGTGTGTCTGTGTGTCTGTGTATGTGTGTGTATGTGTGTATGCATGTATGTGTGTCTGTGTATCTGTGTGTCTGTGTATCTGTGTGTCTGTGTATCTGTGTGTCTGTGTGTCTGTGTGTCTGTGTGTCTGTGTGTCTGTGTGTCTGTGTGTCTGTGTGTCTGTGTGTCTGTGTGTCTGTGTGTCTGTGTGTCTGTGTATGTGTGTATATGTGTGTATGCATGTATGTGTGTCTGTGTATCTGTGTGTCTGTGTATCTGTGTGTCTGTGTGTCTGTGTATCTGTGTCTGTGTGTCTGTGTGTCTGTGTATGTGTGTATGCATGTATGTGTGTCTGTGTGTCTGTGTATCTGTGTGTCTGTGTATCTGTGTGTCTGTGTGTCTGTGTGTGTGTGTGTGTGTGTGTGTGTGTGTATGTGTGTATGCATGTATGTGTGTCTGTGTATCTGTGTGTCTGTGTGTCTGTGTATCTGTGTGTCTGTGTGTCTGTGTGTCTGTGTATGTGTGTGTATGTGTGTATGCATGTATGTGTGTCTGTGTATCTGTGTGTCTGTGTATCTGTGTGTCTGTGTATCTGTGTGTCTGTGTCGGTGTATCTGTGTGTCTGTGTATCTGTGTGTCTGTGTATCTGTGTGTCTGTGTGTCTGTGTGTCTGTGTGTCTGTGTGTCTGTGTGTCTGTGTGTCTGTGTGTCTGTGTGTCTGTGTATCTGTGTGTCTGTGTGTATGTGTGTCTGTGTGTCTGTGTATCTGTGTCTGTGTGTCTGTGTGTCTGTGTATGTGTGTGTATGTGTGTCTGTGTATGTGTGTCTGTGTGTCTGTGTATCTGTGTGTCTGTGTGTATGTGTGTCTGTGTGTCTGTGTGTCTGTGTGTCTGTGTGTGGCTTTGTGTCTGTGTGTCTGTGTGTCTGTGTGTCTGTGTGTCTGTGTGTCTGTGTGTATGCATGTATGTGTGTATGTGTGTATGCATGTATGTGTGTCTGTGTGTCTGTGTGTCTGTTTGTCTGTGTGTCTGTGTGTCTGTGTGTCTGTGTGTCTGTGTGTCTGTGTGTCTGTGTGTATGAATGTATGTGTGTCTGTGTGTCTGTGTGTCTGTGTGTCTGTGTGTCTGTGTGTCTGTGTGTCTGTGTGTCTGTGTGTCTGTGTGTCTGTGTGTCTGTGTGTCTGTGTGTCTGTGTGTCTGTGTGTCTGTGTGTCTGTGTGTCTGTGTGTCTGTGTATGTGTGTGTATGTGTGTATGCATGTATGTGTGTCTGTGTATCTGTGTGTCTGTGTATCTGTGTGTCTGTGTATCTGTGTGTCTGTGTGTCTGTGTGTCTGTGTGTCTGTGTGTCTGTGTGTCTGTGTGTCTGTGTGTCTGTGTGTCTGTGTGTCTGTGTGTCTGTGTGTCTGTGTATGTGTGTATATGTGTGTATGCATGTATGTGTGTCTGTGTATCTGTGTGTCTGTGTATCTGTGTGTCTGTGTGTCTGTGTATCTGTGTCTGTGTGTCTGTGTGTCTGTGTATGTGTGTATGCATGTATGTGTGTCTGTGTGTCTGTGTATCTGTGTGTCTGTGTATCTGTGTGTCTGTGTGTCTGTGTGTGTGTGTGTGTGTGTGTGTGTGTGTGTATGTGTGTATGCATGTATGTGTGTCTGTGTATCTGTGTGTCTGTGTGTCTGTGTATCTGTGTGTCTGTGTGTCTGTGTGTCTGTGTATGTGTGTGTATGTGTGTATGCATGTATGTGTGTCTGTGTATCTGTGTGTCTGTGTATCTGTGTGTCTGTGTATCTGTGTGTCTGTGTCGGTGTATCTGTGTGTCTGTGTATCTGTGTGTCTGTGTATCTGTGTGTCTGTGTGTCTGTGTGTCTGTGTGTCTGTGTGTCTGTGTGTCTGTGTGTCTGTGTGTCTGTGTGTCTGTGTATCTGTGTGTCTGTGTGTATGTGTGTCTGTGTGTCTGTGTATCTGTGTCTGTGTGTCTGTGTGTCTGTGTATGTGTGTGTATGTGTGTCTGTGTATGTGTGTCTGTGTGTCTGTGTATCTGTGTGTCTGTGTGTATGTGTGTCTGTGTGTCTGTGTGTCTGTGTGTCTGTGTATCTGTGTGTCTGTGTATCTGTGTGTCTGTGTGTCTGTGTATCTGTGTGTCTGTGTGTCTGTGTGTCTGTGTGTCTGTGTGTCTGTGTATGTGTGTATATGTGTGTATGCATGTATGTGTGTCTGTGTATCTGTGTGTCTGTGTATCTGTGTGTCTGTGTGTCTGTGTATCTGTGTCTGTGTGTCTGTGTGTCTGTGTATGTGTGTATGCATGTATGTGTGTCTGTGTGTCTGTGTATCTGTGTGTCTGTGTATCTGTGTGTCTGTGTGTCTGTGTGTCTGTGTGTGTGTGTGTGTATGTGTGTATGCATGTATGTGTGTCTGTGTATCTGTGTGTCTGTGTGTCTGTGTATCTGTGTGTCTGTGTGTCTGTGTGTCTGTGTATGTGTGTGTATGTGTGTATGCATGTATGTGTGTCTGTGTATCTGTGTGTCTGTGTATCTGTGTGTCTGTGTATCTGTGTGTCTGTGTGTCGGTGTATCTGTGTGTCTGTGTATCTGTGTGTCTGTGTATCTGTGTGTCTGTGTGTCTGTGTGTCTGTGTATCTGTGTGTCTGTGTGTCTGTGTGTCTGTGTGTCTGTGTGTCTGTGTGTCTGTGTGTCTGTGTGTCTGTGTGTCTGTGTGTCTATGTATCTGTGTGTCTGTGTGTCTGTGTATCTGTGTGTCTGTGTGTCTGTGTGTCTGTGTGTCTGTGTGTCTGTGTGTCTGTGTGTCTGTGTGTCTTGTGTGTCTGTGTATGTGTGTATGCATGTATGTGTGTCTGTGTATCTGTGTGTCTGTGTGTCTGTGTATCTGTGTGTCTGTGTGTCTGTGTATGTGTGTGTATGTGTGTATGCATGTATGTGTGTCTGTGTATCTGTGTGTCTGTGTATCTGTGTGTCTGTGTATCTGTGTATCTGTGTGTCTGTGTGTCTGTGTGTCTGTGTGTCTGTGTGTCTGTGTGTCTGTGTGTCTGTGTGTCTGTGTGTCTGTGTGTCTGTGTGTCTGTGTATCTGTGTGTCTGTGTGTCTGTGTGTCTGAGTGTCTGTGTTTGTGTGTGTACGTGTGTATGCATGTATGTGTGTCTGTGTGTCTGTGTATCTGTGTGTCTGTGTGGCTGTGTGTCTGTGTGTCTGTGTGTCTGTGTGTCTGTGTGTCTGTGTGTCTGTGTGTCTGTGTGTCTGTGTGTCTGTGTGTCTGTGTGTCTGTGTGTCTGTGTGTCTGTGTGTCTGTGTGTCTGTGTGTGGCTTTGTGTCTGTGTGTCTGTGTGTCTGTGTGTCTGTGTGTCTGTGTGTCTGTGTGTCTGTGTGTATGCATGTATGTGTGTATGTGTGTATGCATGTATGTGTGTCTGTGTGTCTGTGTGTCTGTTTGTCTGTGTGTCTGTGTGTCTGTGTGTCTGTGTGTCTGTGTGTCTGTGTGTCTGTGTGTATGAATGTATGTGTGTCTGTGTGTCTGTGTGTCTGTGTGTCTGTGTGTCTGTGTGTCTGTGTGTCTGTGTGTCTGTGTGTCTGTGTGTCTGTGTGTCTGTGTGTCTGTGTGTCTGTGTGTCTGTGTGTCTGTGTGTCTGTGTGCCTGTGTGTCTGTGTGTCTGTGTGTCTGTTTGTCTGTGTGTCTGTGTGTCTGTGTGTCTGTGTGTCTGTGTGTCTGTGTGTATGAATGTCTGTGTGTCTGTGTGTCTGTGTGTCTGTGTGTCTGTGTGTCTGTGTGTCTGTGTGTTTGAATGTATGTGTGTCTGTGTGTCTGTGTGTCTGTGTGTCTGTGTGTCTGTGTGTCTGTGTGTCTGTGTGTCTGTGTGTCTGTGCGTCTGTGTGTCTGTGTGTCTGTGTGTCTGTGTGTCTGTTTGTCTGTGTGTCTGTGTGTCTGTGTGTCTGTGTGTCTGTGTGTCTGTGTGTATGAATGTATGTGTGTCTGTGTGTCTGTGTGTCTGTGTGTCTGTGTGTCTGTGTGTCTGTGTGTCTGTGTGTCTGTGTGTCTGTGTATCTGTGTGTCTGTGTGTCTGTGTGTCTGTGTGTCTGTGTGTCTGTGTGTCTGTGTGTCTGTGTATCTGTGTGTCTGTGTGTCTGTGTATCTGTGTGTCTGTGTGTCTGTGTGTCTGTGTGTCTGTGTGTCTGTGTGTCTGTGTGTCTTGTGTGTCTGTGTATGTGTGTATGCATGTATGTGTGTCTGTGTATCTGTGTGTCTGTGTGTCTGTGTATCTGTGTGTCTGTGTGTCTGTGTGTCTGTGTATGTGTGTGTATGTGTGTATGCATGTATGTGTGTCTGTGTATCTGTGTGTCTGTGTATCTGTGTGTCTGTGTATCTGTGTGTCTGTGTGTCTGTGTGTCTGTGTGTCTGTGTGTCTGTGTGTCTGTGTGTCTGTGTGTCTGTGTGTCTGTGTGTCTGTGTGTCTGTGTGTCTGTGTATGTGTGTATATGTGTGTATGCATGTATGTGTGTCTGTGTATCTGTGTGTCTGTGTATCTGTGTGTCTGTGTGTCTGTGTATCTGTGTCTGTGTGTCTGTGTGTCTGTGTATGTGTGTATGCATGTATGTGTGTCTGTGTGTCTGTGTATCTGTGTGTCTGTGTATCTGTGTATCTGTGTGTCTGTGTGTCTGTGTGTGTGTGTGTGTGTGTATGTGTGTATGCATGTATGTGTGTCTGTGTATCTGTGTGTCTGTGTGTCTGTGTATCTGTGTGTCTGTGTGTCTGTGTGTCTGTGTATGTGTGTGTATGTGTGTATGCATGTATGTGTGTCTGTGTATCTGTGTGTCTGTGTATCTGTGTGTCTGTGTATCTGTGTGTCTGTGTGTCGGTGTATCTGTGTGTCTGTGTATCTGTGTGTCTGTGTATCTGTGTGTCTGTGTGTCTGTGTGTCTGTGTATCTGTGTGTCTGTGTGTCTGTGTGTCTGTGTGTCTGTGTGTCTGTGTGTCTGTGTGTCTGTGTGTCTGTGTGTCTGTGTGTCTGTGTGTCTATGTATCTGTGTGTCTGTGTGTCTGTGTATCTGTGTGTCTGTGTGTCTGTGTGTCTGTGTGTCTGTGTGTCTGTGTGTCTGTGTGTCTTGTGTGTCTGTGTATGTGTGTATGCATGTATGTGTGTCTGTGTATCTGTGTGTCTGTGTGTCTGTGTATCTGTGTGTCTGTGTGTCTGTGTATGTGTGTGTATGTGTGTATGCATGTATGTGTGTCTGTGTATCTGTGTGTCTGTGTATCTGTGTGTCTGTGTATCTGTGTATCTGTGTGTCTGTGTGTCTGTGTGTCTGTGTGTCTGTGTGTCTGTGTGTCTGTGTGTCTGTGTGTCTGTGTGTCTGTGTGTCTGTGTGTCTGTGTGTCTGTGTGTCTGTGTATCTGTGTGTCTGTGTGTCTGTGTGTCTGAGTGTCTGTGTATGTGTGTGTACGTGTGTATGCATGTATGTGTGTCTGTGTGTCTGTGTATCTGTGTGTCTGTGTGGCTGTGTGTCTGTGTGTCTGTGTGTCTGTGTGTCTGTGTGTCTGTGTGTCTGTGTGTCTGTGTGTCTGTGTGTCTGTGTGTCTGTGTGTCTGTGTGTCTGTGTGTCTGTGTGTCTGTGTGTCTGTGTGTCTGTGTGTCTGTGTGTCTGTGTGTCTGTGTGTCTGTGTGTCTGTGTGTCTGTGTGTCTGTGTGTGGCTTTGTGTCTGTGTGTCTGTGTGTCTGTGTGTCTGTGTGTCTGTGTGTCTGTGTGTATGCATGTATGTGTGTATGTGTGTATGCATGTATGTGTGTCTGTGTGTCTGTGTGTCTGTTTGTCTGTGTGTCTGTGTGTCTGTGTGTCTGTGTGTCTGTGTGTCTGTGTGTATGAATGTATGTGTGTCTGTGTGTCTGTGTGTCTGTGTGTCTGTGTGTCTGTGTGTCTGTGTGTCTGTGTGTCTGTGTGTCTGTGTGTCTGTGTGTCTGTGTGTCTGTGTGTCTGTGTGTCTGTGTGTCTGTGTGTCTGTGTGTCTGTGTGTCTGTGTGTCTGTGTGTCTGTGTGTCTGTGTGTCTGTGTGTCTGTGTGTCTGTGTGTCTGTGTGTCTGTGTGTCTGTGTGTCTGTGTGTCTGTGTGTCTGTGTGTCTGTGTGTCTGTGTGCCTGTGTGTCTGTGTGTCTGTGTGTCTGTGTGTCTGTGTGTCTGTGTGTCTGTGTGTCTGTGTGTCTGTTTGTCTGTGTGTCTGTGTGTCTGTGTGTCTGTGTGTCTGTGTGTCTGTGTGTATGAATGTCTGTGTGTCTGTGTGTCTGTGTGTCTGTGTGTCTGTGTGTCTGTGTGTCTGTGTGTCTGTGTGTCTGTGTGTCTGTGTGTATGAATGTATGTGTGTCTGTGTGTCTGTGTGTCTGTGTGTCTGTGTGTCTGTGTGTCTGTGTGCCTGTGTGTCTGTGTGTCTGTGTGTCTGTGCGTCTGTGTGTCTGTGTGTCTGTGTGTCTGTGTGTCTGTTTGTCTGTGTGTCTGTGTGTCTGTGTGTCTGTGTGTCTGTGTGTCTGTGTGTATGAATGTATGTGTGTCTGTGTGTCTGTGTGTCTGTGTGTCTGTGTGTCTGTGTGTCTGTGTGTCTGTGTGTCTGTGTGTCTGTGTGTCTGTGTGTCTGTGTATCTGTGTGTCTGTGTATCTGTGTGTCTGTGTGTCTGTGTGTCTGTGTGTCTGTGTGTCTGTGTGTCTGTGTGTCTGTGTGTCTGTGTGTCTGTGTGTCTATGTATCTGTGTGTCTGTGTGTCTGTGTATCTGTGTGTCTGTGTGTCTGTGTGTCTGTGTGTCTGTGTGTCTGTGTGTCTGTGTGTCTTGTGTGTCTGTGTATGTGTGTATGCATGTATGTGTGTCTGTGTATCTGTGTGTCTGTGTGTCTGTGTATCTGTGTGTCTGTGTGTCTGTGTATGTGTGTGTATGTGTGTATGCATGTATGTGTGTCTGTGTATCTGTGTGTCTGTGTATCTGTGTGTCTGTGTATCTGTGTGTCTGTGTGTCTGTGTGTCTGTGTGTCTGTGTGTCTGTGTGTCTGTGTGTCTGTGTGTCCGTGTGTCTGTGTGTCTGTGTGTCTGTGTGTCTGTGTGTCTGTGTGTCTGTGTGTCTGTGTGTCTGTGTGTCTGAGTGTCTGTGTATGTGTGTGTACGTGTGTATGCATGTATGTGTGTCTGTGTGTCTGTGTATCTGTGTGTCTGTGTGGCTGTGTGTCTGTGTGTCTGTGTGTCTGTGTGTCTGTGTGTCTGTGTGTCTGTGTGTCTGTGTGTCTGTGTGTCTGTGTGTCTGTGTGTCTGTGTGTCTGTGTGTCTGTGTGTCTGTGTGTCTGTGTGTCTGTGTGTCTGTGTGTGGCTTTGTGTCTGTGTGTCTGTGTGTCTGTGTGTCTGTGTGTCTGTGTGTATGCATGTATGTGTGTATGTGTGTATGCATGTATGTGTGTCTGTGTGTCTGTGTGTCTGTTTGTCTGTGTGTCTGTGTGTCTGTGTGTCTGTGTGTCTGTGTGTCTGTGTGTCTGTGTGTCTGTGTGTATGAATGTATGTGTGTCTGTGTGTCTGTGTGTCTGTGTGTCTGTGTGTCTGTGTGTCTGTGTGTCTGTGTGTCTGTGTGTCTGTGTGTCTGTGTGTCTGTGTGTCTGTGTGTCTGTGTGTCTGTGTGTCTGTGTGTCTGTGTGTATGAATGTCTGTGTGTCTGTGTGTCTGTGTGTCTGTGTGTCTGTGTGTCTGTGTGTCTGTGTGTCTGTGTGTCTGTGTGTCTGTGTGTATGAATGTATGTGTGTCTGTGTGTCTGTGTGTCTGTGTGTCTGTGTGTCTGTGTGTCTGTGTGCCTGTGTGTCTGTGTGTCTGTGTGTCTGTGCGTCTGTGTGTCTGTGTGTCTGTGTGTCTGTGTGTCTGTTTGTCTGTGTGTCTGTGTGTCTGTGTGTCTGTGTGTCTGTGTGTCTGTGTGTATGAATGTATGTGTGTCTGTGTGTCTGTGTGTCTGTGTGTCTGTGTGTCTGTGTGTCTGTGTGTCTGTGTGTCTGTGTGTCTGTGTGTCTGTGTGTCTGTGTATCTGTGTGTCTGTGTATCTGTGTGTCTGTGTGTCTGTGTGTCTGTGTGTCTGTGTGTCTGTGTGTCTGTGTGTCTGTGTGTCTGTGTGTCTGTGTGTCTATGTATCTGTGTGTCTGTGTGTCTGTGTATCTGTGTGTCTGTGTGTCTGTGTGTCTGTGTGTCTGTGTGTCTGTGTGTCTGTGTGTCTTGTGTGTCTGTGTATGTGTGTATGCATGTATGTGTGTCTGTGTATCTGTGTGTCTGTGTGTCTGTGTATCTGTGTGTCTGTGTGTCTGTGTATGTGTGTGTATGTGTGTATGCATGTATGTGTGTCTGTGTATCTGTGTGTCTGTGTATCTGTGTGTCTGTGTATCTGTGTGTCTGTGTGTCTGTGTGTCTGTGTGTCTGTGTGTCTGTGTGTCTGTGTGTCTGTGTGTCCGTGTGTCTGTGTGTCTGTGTGTCTGTGTGTCTGTGTGTCTGTGTGTCTGTGTGTCTGTGTGTCTGTGTGTCTGAGTGTCTGTGTATGTGTGTGTACGTGTGTATGCATGTATGTGTGTCTGTGTGTCTGTGTATCTGTGTGTCTGTGTGGCTGTGTGTCTGTGTGTCTGTGTGTCTGTGTGTCTGTGTGTCTGTGTGTCTGTGTGTCTGTGTGTCTGTGTGTCTGTGTGTCTGTGTGTCTGTGTGTCTGTGTGTCTGTGTGTCTGTGTGTCTGTGTGTCTGTGTGTCTGTGTGTGGCTTTGTGTCTGTGTGTCTGTGTGTCTGTGTGTCTGTGTGTCTGTGTGTATGCATGTATGTGTGTATGTGTGTATGCATGTATGTGTGTCTGTGTGTCTGTGTGTCTGTTTGTCTGTGTGTCTGTGTGTCTGTGTGTCTGTGTGTCTGTGTGTCTGTGTGTCTGTGTGTCTGTGTGTATGAATGTATGTGTGTCTGTGTGTCTGTGTGTCTGTGTGTCTGTGTGTCTGTGTGTCTGTGTGTCTGTGTGTCTGTGTGTCTGTGTGTCTGTGTGTCTGTGTGTCTGTGTGTCTGTGTGTCTGTGTGTCTGTGTGTCTGTGTGTCTGTGTGTCTGTGTGTCTGTGTGTCTGTGTGTCTGTGTGTCTGTGTGTCTGTGTGTCTGTGTGCCTGTGTGCCTGTGTGTCTGTGTGTCTGTGTGTCTGTGTGTCTGTGTGTCTGTGTGTCTGTGTGTCTGTGTGTCTGTGTATGTGTGTGTACGTGTGTATGCATGTATGTGTGTCTGTGTGTCTGTGTATCTGTGTGTCTGTGTGTCTGTGTGTCTGTGTGTCTGTGTGTCTGTGTGTCTGTGTGTCTGTGTGTCTGTGTGTTTGTGTGTCTGTGTGTCTGTGTGTCTGTGTGTCTGTGTGTCTGTGTGTTTGTGTGTCTGTGTATCTGTGTGTCTGTGTGTATGTGTGTCTGTGTGTCTGTGTATCTGTGTCTGTGTGTCTGTGTGTCTGTGTATGTGTGTGTATGTGTGTCTGTGTATGTGTGTCTGTGTGTCTGTGTATCTGTGTGTCTGTGTGTATGTGTGTCTGTGTGTCTGTGTGTCTGTGTGTCTGTGTGTCTGTGTATCTGTGTGTCTGTGTATCTGTGTGTCTGTGTGTCTGTGTATCTGTGTGTCTGTGTGTCTGTGTGTCTGTGTGTCTGTGTATGTGTGTATATGTGTGTATGCATGTATGTGTGTCTGTGTATCTGTGTGTCTGTGTATCTGTGTGTCTGTGTGTCTGTGTATCTGTGTCTGTGTGTCTGTGTGTCTGTATATGTGTGTATGCATGTATGTGTGTCTGTGTGTCTGTGTATCTGTGTGTCTGTGTATCTGTGTGTCTGTGTGTCTGTGTGTCTGTGTATGTGTGTGTATGTGTGTATGCATGTATGTGTGTCTGTGTATCTGTGTGTCTGTGTGTCTGTGTATCTGTGTGTCTGTGTGTCTGTGTATCTGTGTGTCTGTGTGTCTGTGTGTCTGTTTGTCTGTGTGTCTGTGTGTCTGTGTGTCTGTGTGTCTGTGTGTCTGTGTGTATGAATGTCTGTGTGTCTGTGTGTCTGTGTGTCTGTGTGTCTGTGTGTCTGTGTGTCTGTGTGTATGAATGTATGTGTGTCTGTGTGTCTGTGTGTCTGTGTGTCTGTGTGTCTGTGTGTCTGTGTGTCTGTGTGCCTGTGTGCCTGTGTGTCTGTGTGTCTGTGCGTCTGTGTGTCTGTGTGTCTGTGTGTCTGTGTGTCTGTTTGTCTGTGTGTCTGTGTGTCTGTGTGTCTGTGTGTCTGTGTGTCTGTGTGTATGAATGTATGTGTGTCTGTGTGTCTGTGTGTCTGTGTGTCTGTGTGTCTGTGTGTCTGTGTGTCTGTGTGTCTGTGTGTCTGTGTGTCTGTGTATCTGTGTGTCTGTGTGTCTGTGTGTCTGTGTGTCTGTGTGTCTGTGTGTCTGTGTGTCTGTGTGTCTGTGTGTCTGTGTGTCTGTGTGTCTGTGTGTCTATGTATCTGTGTGTCTGTGTGTCTGTGTATCTGTGTGTCTGTGTGTCTGTGTGTCTGTGTGTCTGTGTGTCTGTGTGTCTGTGTGTCTTGTGTGTCTGTGTATGTGTGTATGCATGTATGTGTGTCTGTGTATCTGTGTGTCTGTGTGTCTGTGTATCTGTGTGTCTGTGTGTCTGTGTGTCTGTGTATGTGTGTGTATGTGTGTATGCATGTATGTGTGTCTGTGTATCTGTGTGTCTGTGTATCTGTGTGTCTGTGTATCTGTGTGTCTGTGTGTCTGTGTGTCTGTGTGTCTGTGTGTCTGTGTGTCTGTGTGTCTGTGTGTCTGTGTATGTGTGTGTACGTGTGTATGCATGTATGTGTGTCTGTGTGTCTGTGTATCTGTGTGTCTGTGTGGCTGTGTGTCTGTGTGTCTGTGTGTCTGTGTGTCTGTGTGTCTGTGTGTCTGTGTGTCTGTGTGTCTGTGTGTCTGTGTGTCTGTGTGTCTGTGTGTCTGTGTGTCTGTGTGTCTGTGTGTCTGTGTGTCTGTGTGTCTGTGTGTGGCTTTGTGTCTGTGTGTCTGTGTGTCTGTGTGTCTGTGTGTCTGTGTGTATGCATGTATGTGTGTATGTGTGTATGCATGTATGTGTGTCTGTGTGTCTGTGTGTCTGTTTGTCTGTGTGTCTGTGTGTCTGTGTGTCTGTGTGTCTGTGTGTCTGTGTGTCTGTGTGTATGAATGTATGTGTGTCTGTGTGTCTGTGTGTCTGTGTGTCTGTGTGTCTGTGTGTCTGTGTGTCTGTGTGTCTGTGTGTCTGTGTGTCTGTGTGTCTGTGTGTCTGTGTGTCTGTGTGTCTGTGTGTCTGTGTGTCTGTGTGTCTGTGTGTCTGTGTGTCTGTGTGTCTGTGTGTCTGTGTGTCTGTGTGTCTGTGTGCCTGTGTGTCTGTGTGTCTGTGTGTCTGTGTGTCTGTGTGTCTGTGTGTCTGTGTGTCTGTGTGTCTGTGTATGTGTGTGTACGTGTGTATGCATGTATGTGTGTCTGTGTGTCTGTGTATCTGTGTGTCTTTGTGTCTGTGTGTCTGTGTGTCTGTGTGTCTGTGTGTCTGTGTGTCTGTGTGTCTGTGTGTCTGTGTGTTTGTGTGTCTGTGTGTCTGTGTGTCTGTGTGTCTGTGTGTCTGTGTGTCTGTGTATCTGTGTGTCTGTGTGTATGTGTGTCTGTGTGTCTGTGTATCTGTGTCTGTGTGTCTGTGTGTCTGTGTATGTGTGTGTATGTGTGTCTGTGTATGTGTGTCTGTGTGTCTGTGTATCTGTGTGTCTGTGTGTATGTGTGTCTGTGTGTCTGTGTGTCTGTGTGTCTGTGTGTCTGTGTATCTGTGTGTCTGTGTATCTGTGTGTCTGTGTGTCTGTGTATCTGTGTGTCTGTGTGTCTGTGTGTCTGTGTGTCTGTGTGTCTGTGTATGTGTGTATATGTGTGTATGCATGTATGTGTGTCTGTGTATCTGTGTGTCTGTGTATCTGTGTGTCTGTGTGTCTGTGTATCTGTGTCTGTGTGTCTGTGTGTCTGTATATGTGTGTATGCATGTATGTGTGTCTGTGTGTCTGTGTATCTGTGTGTCTGTGTATCTGTGTGTCTGTGTGTCTGTGTGTCTGTGTATGTGTGTGTTTGTGTGTATGCATGTATGTGTGTCTGTGTATCTGTGTGTCTGTGTGTCTGTGTATCTGTGTGTCTGTGTGTCTGTGTGTCTGTGTGTCTGTGTGTCTGTGTGTATGAATGTATGTGTGTCTGTGTGTCTGTGTGTCTGTGTGTCTGTGTGTCTGTGTGTCTGTGTGCCTGTGTGTCTGTGTGTCTGTGTGTCTGTGCGTCTGTGTGTCTGTGTGTCTGTGTGTCTGTGTGTCTGTTTGTCTGTGTGTCTGTGTGTCTGTGTGTCTGTGTGTCTGTGTGTCTGTGTGTATGAATGTATGTGTGTCTGTGTGTCTGTGTGTCTGTGTGTCTGTGTGTCTGTGTGTCTGTGTGTCTGTGTGTCTGTGTGTCTGTGTGTCTGTGTGTCTGTGTATCTGTGTGTCTGTGTATCTGTGTGTCTGTGTGTCTGTGTGTCTGTGTGTCTGTGTGTCTGTGTGTCTGTGTGTCTGTGTGTCTGTGTGTCTGTGTGTCTATGTATCTGTGTGTCTGTGTGTCTGTGTATCTGTGTGTCTGTGTGTCTGTGTGTCTGTGTGTCTGTGTGTCTGTGTGTCTGTGTGTCTTGTGTGTCTGTGTATGTGTGTATGCATGTATGTGTGTCTGTGTATCTGTGTGTCTGTGTGTCTGTGTATCTGTGTGTCTGTGTGTCTGTGTATGTGTGTGTATGTGTGTATGCATGTATGTGTGTCTGTGTATCTGTGTGTCTGTGTATCTGTGTGTCTGTGTATCTGTGTGTCTGTGTGTCTGTGTGTCTGTGTGTCTGTGTGTCTGTGTGTCTGTGTGTCTGTGTGTCCGTGTGTCTGTGTGTCTGTGTGTCTGTGTGTCTGTGTGTCTGTGTGTCTGTGTGTCTGTGTGTCTGTGTGTCTGAGTGTCTGTGTATGTGTGTGTACGTGTGTATGCATGTATGTGTGTCTGTGTGTCTGTGTATCTGTGTGTCTGTGTGGCTGTGTGTCTGTGTGTCTGTGTGTCTGTGTGTCTGTGTGTCTGTGTGTCTGTGTGTCTGTGTGTCTGTGTGTCTGTGTGTCTGTGTGTCTGTGTGTCTGTGTGTCTGTGTGTCTGTGTGTCTGTGTGTCTGTGTGTCTGTGTGTCTGTGTGTGGCTTTGTGTCTGTGTGTCTGTGTGTCTGTGTGTCTGTGTGTCTGTGTGTATGCATGTATGTGTGTATGTGTGTATGCATGTATGTGTGTCTGTGTGTCTGTGTGTCTGTTTGTCTGTGTGTCTGTGTGTCTGTGTGTCTGTGTGTCTGTGTGTCTGTGTGTCTGTGTGTCTGTGTGTATGAATGTATGTGTGTCTGTGTGTCTGTGTGTCTGTGTGTCTGTGTGTCTGTGTGTCTGTGTGTCTGTGTGTCTGTGTGTCTGTGTGTCTGTGTGTCTGTGTGTCTGTGTGTCTGTGTGTCTGTGTGTCTGTGTGTCTGTGTGTCTGTGTGTCTGTGTGTCTGTGTGTCTGTGTGTCTGTGTGTCTGTGTGTCTGTGTGCCTGTGTGCCTGTGTGTCTGTGTGTCTGTGTGTCTGTGTGTCTGTGTGTCTGTGTGTCTGTGTGTCTGTGTGTCTGTGTATGTGTGTGTACGTGTGTATGCATGTATGTGTGTCTGTGTGTCTGTGTATCTGTGTGTCTGTGTGTCTGTGTGTCTGTGTGTCTGTGTGTCTGTGTGTCTGTGTGTCTGTGTGTCTGTGTGTTTGTGTGTCTGTGTGTCTGTGTGTCTGTGTGTCTGTGTGTCTGTGTGTTTGTGTGTCTGTGTATCTGTGTGTCTGTGTGTATGTGTGTCTGTGTGTCTGTGTATCTGTGTCTGTGTGTCTGTGTGTCTGTGTATGTGTGTGTATGTGTGTCTGTGTATGTGTGTCTGTGTGTCTGTGTATCTGTGTGTCTGTGTGTATGTGTGTCTGTGTGTCTGTGTGTCTGTGTGTCTGTGTGTCTGTGTATCTGTGTGTCTGTGTATCTGTGTGTCTGTGTGTCTGTGTATCTGTGTGTCTGTGTGTCTGTGTGTCTGTGTGTCTGTGTATGTGTGTATATGTGTGTATGCATGTATGTGTGTCTGTGTATCTGTGTGTCTGTGTATCTGTGTGTCTGTGTGTCTGTGTATCTGTGTCTGTGTGTCTGTGTGTCTGTATATGTGTGTATGCATGTATGTGTGTCTGTGTGTCTGTGTATCTGTGTGTCTGTGTATCTGTGTGTCTGTGTGTCTGTGTGTCTGTGTATGTGTGTGTATGTGTGTATGCATGTATGTGTGTCTGTGTATCTGTGTGTCTGTGTGTCTGTGTATCTGTGTGTCTGTGTGTCTGTGTATCTGTGTGTCTGTGTGTCTGTGTGTCTGTTTGTCTGTGTGTCTGTGTGTCTGTGTGTCTGTGTGTCTGTGTGTCTGTGTGTATGAATGTCTGTGTGTCTGTGTGTCTGTGTGTCTGTGTGTCTGTGTGTCTGTGTGTCTGTGTGTATGAATGTATGTGTGTCTGTGTGTCTGTGTGTCTGTGTGTCTGTGTGTCTGTGTGTCTGTGTGTCTGTGTGCCTGTGTGCCTGTGTGTCTGTGTGTCTGTGCGTCTGTGTGTCTGTGTGTCTGTGTGTCTGTGTGTCTGTTTGTCTGTGTGTCTGTGTGTCTGTGTGTCTGTGTGTCTGTGTGTCTGTGTGTATGAATGTATGTGTGTCTGTGTGTCTGTGTGTCTGTGTGTCTGTGTGTCTGTGTGTCTGTGTGTCTGTGTGTCTGTGTGTCTGTGTGTCTGTGTATCTGTGTGTCTGTGTGTCTGTGTGTCTGTGTGTCTGTGTGTCTGTGTGTCTGTGTGTCTGTGTGTCTGTGTGTCTGTGTGTCTGTGTGTCTGTGTGTCTATGTATCTGTGTGTCTGTGTGTCTGTGTATCTGTGTGTCTGTGTGTCTGTGTGTCTGTGTGTCTGTGTGTCTGTGTGTCTGTGTGTCTTGTGTGTCTGTGTATGTGTGTATGCATGTATGTGTGTCTGTGTATCTGTGTGTCTGTGTGTCTGTGTATCTGTGTGTCTGTGTGTCTGTGTGTCTGTGTATGTGTGTGTATGTGTGTATGCATGTATGTGTGTCTGTGTATCTGTGTGTCTGTGTATCTGTGTGTCTGTGTATCTGTGTGTCTGTGTGTCTGTGTGTCTGTGTGTCTGTGTGTCTGTGTGTCTGTGTGTCTGTGTGTCTGTGTATGTGTGTGTACGTGTGTATGCATGTATGTGTGTCTGTGTGTCTGTGTATCTGTGTGTCTGTGTGGCTGTGTGTCTGTGTGTCTGTGTGTCTGTGTGTCTGTGTGTCTGTGTGTCTGTGTGTCTGTGTGTCTGTGTGTCTGTGTGTCTGTGTGTCTGTGTGTCTGTGTGTCTGTGTGTCTGTGTGTCTGTGTGTGGCTTTGTGTCTGTGTGTCTGTGTGTCTGTGTGTCTGTGTGTCTGTGTGTATGCATGTATGTGTGTATGTGTGTATGCATGTATGTGTGTCTGTGTGTCTGTGTGTCTGTTTGTCTGTGTGTCTGTGTGTCTGTGTGTCTGTGTGTCTGTGTGTCTGTGTGTCTGTGTGTATGAATGTATGTGTGTCTGTGTGTCTGTGTGTCTGTGTGTCTGTGTGTCTGTGTGTCTGTGTGTCTGTGTGTCTGTGTGTCTGTGTGTCTGTGTGTCTGTGTGTCTGTGTGTCTGTGTGTCTGTGTGTCTGTGTGTCTGTGTGTCTGTGTGTCTGTGTGTCTGTGTGTCTGTGTGTCTGTGTGTCTGTGTGTCTGTGTGTCTGTGTGCCTGTGTGTCTGTGTGTCTGTGTGTCTGTGTGTCTGTGTGTCTGTGTGTCTGTGTGTCTGTGTGTCTGTGTATGTGTGTGTACGTGTGTATGCATGTATGTGTGTCTGTGTGTCTGTGTATCTGTGTGTCTTTGTGTCTGTGTGTCTGTGTGTCTGTGTGTCTGTGTGTCTGTGTGTCTGTGTGTCTGTGTGTCTGTGTGTTTGTGTGTCTGTGTGTCTGTGTGTCTGTGTGTCTGTGTGTCTGTGTGTCTGTGTATCTGTGTGTCTGTGTGTATGTGTGTCTGTGTGTCTGTGTATCTGTGTCTGTGTGTCTGTGTGTCTGTGTATGTGTGTGTATGTGTGTCTGTGTATGTGTGTCTGTGTGTCTGTGTATCTGTGTGTCTGTGTGTATGTGTGTCTGTGTGTCTGTGTGTCTGTGTGTCTGTGTGTCTGTGTATCTGTGTGTCTGTGTATCTGTGTGTCTGTGTGTCTGTGTATCTGTGTGTCTGTGTGTCTGTGTGTCTGTGTGTCTGTGTGTCTGTGTATGTGTGTATATGTGTGTATGCATGTATGTGTGTCTGTGTATCTGTGTGTCTGTGTATCTGTGTGTCTGTGTGTCTGTGTATCTGTGTCTGTGTGTCTGTGTGTCTGTATATGTGTGTATGCATGTATGTGTGTCTGTGTGTCTGTGTATCTGTGTGTCTGTGTATCTGTGTGTCTGTGTGTCTGTGTGTCTGTGTGTATGCATGTATGTGTGTCTGTGTATCTGTGTGTCTGTGTGTCTGTGTATCTGTGTGTCTGTGTGTCTGTGTGTCTGTGTGTCTGTGTGTCTGTGTGTCTGTGTGTCTGTGTGTCTGTGTGTCTGTGTGTCTGTGTGTCTGTGTGTCTGTGTGTCTGTGTGTCTGTGTGTCTGTGTGTCTGTGTGTCTGTGTGTCTGTGTGTCTGTGTGTCTGTGTGTCTGTGTGTCTGTGTGTCTGTGTGCCTGTGTGTCTGTGTGTCTGTGTGTCTGTGTGTCTGTGTGTCTGTGTGTCTGTGTGTCTGTGTGTCTGTTTGTCTGTGTGTCTGTGTGTCTGTGTGTCTGTGTGTCTGTGTGTCTGTGTGTATGAATGTCTGTGTGTCTGTGTGTCTGTGTGTCTGTGTGTCTGTGTGTCTGTGTGTCTGTGTGTCTGTGTGTCTGTGTGTATGAATGTATGTGTGTCTGTGTGTCTGTGTGTCTGTGTGTCTGTGTGTCTGTGTGTCTGTGTGCCTGTGTGTCTGTGTGTCTGTGTGTCTGTGCGTCTGTGTGTCTGTGTGTCTGTGTGTCTGTGTGTCTGTTTGTCTGTGTGTCTGTGTGTCTGTGTGTCTGTGTGTCTGTGTGTCTGTGTGTATGAATGTATGTGTGTCTGTGTGTCTGTGTGTCTGTGTGTCTGTGTGTCTGTGTGTCTGTGTGTCTGTGTGTCTGTGTGTCTGTGTGTCTGTGTGTCTGTGTATCTGTGTGTCTGTGTGTCTGTGTGTCTGTGTGTCTGTGTGTCTGTGTGTCTGTGTGTCTGTGTGTCTGTGTGTCTGTGTGTCTGTGTGTCTGTGTGTCTATGTATCTGTGTGTCTGTGTGTCTGTGTATCTGTGTGTCTGTGTGTCTGTGTGTCTGTGTGTCTGTGTGTCTGTGTGTCTGTGTGTCTTGTGTGTCTGTGTATGTGTGTATGCATGTATGTGTGTCTGTGTATCTGTGTGTCTGTGTGTCTGTGTATCTGTGTGTCTGTGTGTCTGTGTATGTGTGTGTATGTGTGTATGCATGTATGTGTGTCTGTGTATCTGTGTGTCTGTGTATCTGTGTGTCTGTGTATCTGTGTGTCTGTGTGTCTGTGTGTCTGTGTGTCTGTGTGTCTGTGTGTCTGTGTGTCTGTGTGTCCGTGTGTCTGTGTGTCTGTGTGTCTGTGTGTCTGTGTGTCTGTGTATCTGTGTGTCTGTGTGTCTGTGTGTCTGAGTGTCTGTGTATGTGTGTGTACGTGTGTATGCATGTATGTGTGTCTGTGTGTCTGTGTATCTGTGTGTCTGTGTGGCTGTGTGTCTGTGTGTCTGTGTGTCTGTGTGTCTGTGTGTCTGTGTGTCTGTGTGTCTGTGTGTCTGTGTGTCTGTGTGTCTGTGTGTCTGTGTGTCTGTGTGTCTGTGTGTCTGTGTGTCTGTGTGTCTGTGTGTGGCTTTGTGTCTGTGTGTCTGTGTGTCTGTGTGTCTGTGTGTCTGTGTGTATGCATGTATGTGTGTATGTGTGTATGCATGTATGTGTGTCTGTGTGTCTGTGTGTCTGTTTGTCTGTGTGTCTGTGTGTCTGTGTGTCTGTGTGTCTGTGTGTCTGTGTGTCTGTGTGTCTGTGTGTCTGTGTGTATGAATGTATGTGTGTCTGTGTGTCTGTGTGTCTGTGTGTCTGTGTGTCTGTGTGTCTGTGTGTCTGTGTGTCTGTGTGTCTGTGTGTCTGTGTGTCTGTGTGTCTGTGTGTCTGTGTGTCTGTGTGTCTGTGTGTCTGTGTGTCTGTGTGTCTGTGTGTCTGTGTGTCTGTGTGTCTGTGTGCCTGTGTGTCTGTGTGTCTGTGTGTCTGTGTGTCTGTGTGTCTGTGTGTCTGTGTGTCTGTGTGTCTGTGTGTCTGTGTATGTGTGTGTACGTGTGTATGCATGTATGTGTGTCTGTGTGTCTGTGTATCTGTGTGTCTGTGTGTCTGTGTGTCTGTGTGTCTGTGTGTCTGTGTGTCTGTGTGTCTGTGTGTCTGTGTGTTTGTGTGTCTGTGTGTCTGTGTGTCTGTGTGTCTGTGTGTCTGTGTGTTTGTGTGTCTGTGTATCTGTGTGTCTGTGTGTATGTGTGTCTGTGTGTCTGTGTATCTGTGTCTGTGTGTCTGTGTGTCTGTGTATGTGTGTGTATGTGTGTCTGTGTATGTGTGTCTGTGTGTCTGTGTATCTGTGTGTCTGTGTGTATGTGTGTCTGTGTGTCTGTGTGTCTGTGTGTCTGTGTGTCTGTGTATCTGTGTGTCTGTGTATCTGTGTGTCTGTGTGTCTGTGTATCTGTGTGTCTGTGTGTCTGTGTGTCTGTGTGTCTGTGTATGTGTGTATATGTGTGTATGCATGTATGTGTGTCTGTGTATCTGTGTGTCTGTGTATCTGTGTGTCTGTGTGTCTGTGTATCTGTGTCTGTGTGTCTGTGTGTCTGTATATGTGTGTATGCATGTATGTGTGTCTGTGTGTCTGTGTATCTGTGTGTCTGTGTATCTGTGTGTCTGTGTGTCTGTGTGTCTGTGTATGTGTGTGTATGTGTGTATGCATGTATGTGTGTCTGTGTATCTGTGTGTCTGTGTGTCTGTGTATCTGTGTGTCTGTGTGTCTGTGTATCTGTGTGTCTGTGTGTCTGTGTGTCTGTTTGTCTGTGTGTCTGTGTGTCTGTGTGTCTGTGTGTCTGTGTGTCTGTGTGTATGAATGTCTGTGTGTCTGTGTGTCTGTGTGTCTGTGTGTCTGTGTGTCTGTGTGTCTGTGTGTATGAATGTATGTGTGTCTGTGTGTCTGTGTGTCTGTGTGTCTGTGTGTCTGTGTGTCTGTGTGTCTGTGTGCCTGTGTGCCTGTGTGTCTGTGTGTCTGTGCGTCTGTGTGTCTGTGTGTCTGTGTGTCTGTGTGTCTGTTTGTCTGTGTGTCTGTGTGTCTGTGTGTCTGTGTGTCTGTGTGTCTGTGTGTATGAATGTATGTGTGTCTGTGTGTCTGTGTGTCTGTGTGTCTGTGTGTCTGTGTGTCTGTGTGTCTGTGTGTCTGTGTGTCTGTGTGTCTGTGTATCTGTGTGTCTGTGTGTCTGTGTGTCTGTGTGTCTGTGTGTCTGTGTGTCTGTGTGTCTGTGTGTCTGTGTGTCTGTGTGTCTGTGTGTCTGTGTGTCTGTGTGTCTGTGTGTCTATGTATCTGTGTGTCTGTGTGTCTGTGTATCTGTGTGTCTGTGTGTCTGTGTGTCTGTGTGTCTGTGTGTCTGTGTGTCTGTGTGTCTTGTGTGTCTGTGTATGTGTGTATGCATGTATGTGTGTCTGTGTATCTGTGTGTCTGTGTGTCTGTGTATCTGTGTGTCTGTGTGTCTGTGTGTCTGTGTATGTGTGTGTATGTGTGTATGCATGTATGTGTGTCTGTGTATCTGTGTGTCTGTGTATCTGTGTGTCTGTGTATCTGTGTGTCTGTGTGTCTGTGTGTCTGTGTGTCTGTGTGTCTGTGTGTCTGTGTGTCTGTGTGTCTGTGTATGTGTGTGTACGTGTGTATGCATGTATGTGTGTCTGTGTGTCTGTGTATCTGTGTGTCTGTGTGGCTGTGTGTCTGTGTGTCTGTGTGTCTGTGTGTCTGTGTGTCTGTGTGTCTGTGTGTCTGTGTGTCTGTGTGTCTGTGTGTCTGTGTGTCTGTGTGTCTGTGTGTCTGTGTGTCTGTGTGTCTGTGTGTCTGTGTGTCTGTGTGTGGCTTTGTGTCTGTGTGTCTGTGTGTCTGTGTGTCTGTGTGTCTGTGTGTATGCATGTATGTGTGTATGTGTGTATGCATGTATGTGTGTCTGTGTGTCTGTGTGTCTGTTTGTCTGTGTGTCTGTGTGTCTGTGTGTCTGTGTGTCTGTGTGTCTGTGTGTCTGTGTGTATGAATGTATGTGTGTCTGTGTGTCTGTGTGTCTGTGTGTCTGTGTGTCTGTGTGTCTGTGTGTCTGTGTGTCTGTGTGTCTGTGTGTCTGTGTGTCTGTGTGTCTGTGTGTCTGTGTGTCTGTGTGTCTGTGTGTCTGTGTGTCTGTGTGTCTGTGTGTCTGTGTGTCTGTGTGTCTGTGTGTCTGTGTGCCTGTGTGTCTGTGTGTCTGTGTGTCTGTGTGTCT
>OZ059904.1:10413727-10431227 GCA_964057215.1 Oscheius myriophilus
GTCTGTGTGTCTGTGTGTCTGTGTGTCTGTGTATCTGTGTGTCTGTGTGTATGTGTGTCTGTGTGTCTGTGTGTCTGTGTGTCTGTGTATCTGTGTGTCTCTGTGTCTGTGTGTCTGTGTGTCTGTGTGTCTGTGTGTCTGTGTGTCTGTGTGTCTGTGTATGTGTGTGTATGTGTGTATGCATGTATGTGTGTCTGTGTATCTGTGTGTCTGTGTATCTGTGTGTCTATGTATCTGTGTGTCTGTGTGTCTGTGTGTCTGTGTGTCTGTGTATCTGTGTGTCTGTGTGTCTGTGTGTCTGTGTGTCTGTGTATGTGTGTGTATGTGTGTATGCATGTATGTGTGTCTGTGTGTCTGTGTGTCTGTGTGTCTGTGTGTCTGTGTGTCTGTGTGTCTGTGTGTCTGTGTGTCTGTGTGTCTGTGTGTCTGTGTGTCTGTGTATGTGTGTATGCATGTATGTGTGTCTGTGTATCTGTGTGTCTGTGTGTCTGTGTATCTGTGTGTCTGTGTGTCTGTGTGTCTGTGTGTCTGTGTGTCTGTGTGTCTGTGTGTATGTGTGTCTGTGTGTCTGTGTGTCTGTGTGTCTGTGTGTCTGTGTGTCTGTGTATGTGTGTCTGTGTGTCTGTGTATCTGTGTGTCTGTGTGTCTGTGTGTCTGTGTGTCTGTGTGTCTGTGTGTCTGTGTGTCTGTGTGTCTGTGTGTCTGTGTGTCTGTGTGTCTGTGTGTCTGTGTGTCTGTGTGTCTGTGTGTCTGTGTGTCTGTGTGTCTGTGTGTCTGTGTGTCTGTGTGTCTGTGTGTCTGTGTGTCTGTGTGTCTGTGTGTCTGTGTGTCTGTGTGTCTGTGTGTCTGTGTGTCTGTGTGTCTGTGTGTCTGTGTGTCTGTGTGTTTGTGTGTCTGTGTGTCTGTGTGTCTGTGTGTCTGTGTGTCTGTGTGTCTGTGTGTGGCTTTGTGTCGGTGTGTCTGTGTGTCTGTGTGTCTGTGTGTCTGTGTGTCTGTGTGTCTGCGTGTCTGTGTGTCTGTGTGTCTGTGTATCTGTGTGTCTGTGTGTATGTGTGTCTGTGTGTCTGTGTGTCTGTGTGTCTGTGTGTCTGTGTGTCTGTGTGTCTGTGTGTCTGTGTGTCTGTGTGTCTGTGTGTTTGTGTGTCTGTGTGTCTGTGTGTCTGTGTGTCTGTGTGTCTGTGTGTCTGTGTGTGGCTTTGTGTCGGTGTGTCTGTGTGTCTGTGTGTCTGTGTGTCTGTGTGTCTGTGTGTCTGCGTGTCTGTGTGTCTGTGTGTCTGTGTATCTGTGTGTCTGTGTGTATGTGTGTCTGTGTGTCTGTGTGTCTGTGTGTCTGTGTATCTGTGTGTCTGTGTGTCTGTGTGTCTGTGTGTCTGTGTGTCTGTGTGTCTGTGTATGTGTGTGTATGTGTGTATGCATGTATGTGTGTCTGTGTATCTGTGTGTCTGTGTATCTGTGTGTCTGTGTGTCTGTGTGTCTGTGTGTCTGTGTGTCTGTGTGTCTGTGTGTCTGTGTGTCTGTGTGTCTGTGTATCTGTGTGTCTGTGTGTCTGTGTGTCTGTGTGTCTGTGTGTCTGTGTATCTGTGTGTCTGTGTATCTGTGTGTCTGTGTGTCTGTGTATCTGTGTGTCTGTGTGTCTGTGTGTCTGTGTATGTGTGTGTATGTGTGTATGCATGTATGTGTGTCTGTGTGTCTGTGTGTCTGTGTGTCTGTGTGTCTGTGTGTCTGTGTGTCTGTGTGTCTGTGTGTCTGTGTTTCTGTGTGTCTGTGTGTCTGTGTATGTGTGTATGCATGTATGTGTGTCTGTGTATCTGTGTGTCTGTGTGTCTGTGTATCTGTGTGTCTGTGTGTCTGTGTGTCTGTGTGTCTGTGTGTCTGTGTGTCTGTGTGTCTGTGTGTCTGTGTGTCTGTGTGTCTGTGTATGTGTGTATGCATGTATGTGTGTCTGTGTATCTGTGTGTCTGTGTGTCTGTGTATCTGTGTGTCTGTGTGTCTGTGTGTCTGTGTGTCTGTGTGTCTGTGTGACTGTGTGTCTGTGTTTTTGTGTGTCTGTGTGTCTGTGTGTCTGTGTGTCTGTGTGTCTGTGTGTCTGTGTGTCTGTGTGTCTGTGTGTCTGTGTGTCTGTGTGTCTGTGTGTCTGTGTGTCTGTGTGTCTGTGTGTCTGTGTGTCTGTGTGTCTGTGTGTCTGTGTGTCTGTGTGTCTGTGTGTCTGTGTGTCTGTGTGTCTGTGTGTCTGTGTGTCTGTGTGTGGCTTTGTGTCGGTGTGTCTGTGTGTCTGTGTGTCTGTGTGTCTGTGTGTCTGTGTGTCTGTGTGTCTGTGTGTCTGTGTATCTGTGTGTCTGTGTGTATGTGTGTCTGTGTGTCTGTGTGTCTGTGTGTCTGTGTATCTGTGTGTCTCTGTGTCTGTGTGTCTGTGTGTCTGTGTGTCTGTGTGTCTGTGTGTCTGTGTGTCTGTGTATGTGTGTGTATGTGTGTATGCATGTATGTGTGTCTGTGTGTCTGTGTGTCTGTGTGTCTGTGTGTCTGTGTGTCTGTGTGTCTGTGTGTCTGTGTGTCTGTGTGTCTGTGTGTCTGTGTGTCTGTGTATGTGTGTGTCTGTGTATGTGTGTATGCATGTATGTGTGTCTGTGTATCTGTGTGTCTGTGTATCTGTGTATCTGTGTGTCTGTGTGTCTGTGTGTCTGTGTGTCTGTGTGTCTGTGTGTCTGTGCGTCTGTGTGTCTGTGTGTCTGTGTGTCTGTGTGTCTGTGTATTTGTGTGTACGTGTGTATGCATGTATGTGTGTCTGTGTGTCTGTGTATCTGTGTGTCTGTGTGTCTGTGTGTCTGTGTGTCTGTGTGTCTGTGTGTCTGTGTGTCTGTGTGTCTGTGTGTCTGTGTGTCTGTGTGTCTGTGTGTCTGTGTGTCTGTGTGTCTGTGTGTCTGTGTGTCTGTGTGTCTGTGTGTCTGTGTGTCTGTGTGTCTGTGTGTCTGTGTGTCTGTGTGTCTGTGTGTCTGTGTGTCTGTGTGTCTGTGTGTCTGTGTGTCTGTGTGTCTGTGTGTCTGTGTGTCTGTGTGTCTGTGTGTGGCTTTGTGTCGGTGTGTCTGTGTGTCTGTGTGTCTGTGTGTCTGTGTGTCTGTGTATCTGTGTGTCTGTGTGTATGTGTGTCTGTGTGTCTGTGTGTCTGTGTGTCTGTGTATCTGTGTGTCTCTGTGTCTGTGTGTCTGTGTGTCTGTGTGTCTCTGTGTCTGTGTATCTGTGTGTCTGTGTATGTGTGTGTACGTGTGTATGCTTGTATGTGTGTCTGTGTGTCTGTGTATCTGTGTGTCTGTGTGTCTGTGTGTTTGTGTGTCTGTGTGTCTGTGTGTCTGTGTGTCTGTGTGTCTGTGTGTCTGTGTGTCTGCGTGTCTGTGTGTCTGTGTGTCTGTGTATCTGTGTGTCTGTGTGTATGTGTGTCTGTGTGTCTGTGTGTCTGTGTGTCTGTGTATCTGTGTGTCTCTGTGTCTGTGTGTCTGTGTGTCTGTGTGTCTGTGTGTCTGTGTATGTGTGTGTATGTGTGTATGCATGTATGTGTGTCTGTGTATCTGTGTGTCTGTGTATCTGTGTGTCTGTGTGTCTGTGTATCTGTGTGTCTGTGTGTCTGTGTGTCTGTGTGTCTGTGTGTCTGTGTGTCTGTGTGTCTGTGTATCTGTGTGTCTGTGTGTCTGTGTGTCTGTGTATGTGTGTGTATGTGTGTATGCATGTATGTGTGTCTGTGTGTCTGTGTGTCTGTGTGTCTGTGTGTCTGTGTGTCTGTGTGTCTGTGTGTCTGTGTGTCTGTGTTTCTGTGTGTCTGTGTGTCTGTGTATGTGTGTATGCATGTATGTGTGTCTGTGTATCTGTGTGTCTGTGTGTCTGTGTATCTGTGTGTCTGTGTGTCTGTGTGTCTGTGTGTCTGTGTGTCTGTGTGTCTGTGTGTCTGTGTGTCTGTGTGTCTGTGTGTCTGTGTATGTGTGTATGCATGTATGTGTGTCTGTGTATCTGTGTGTCTGTGTGTCTGTGTATCTGTGTGTCTGTGTGTCTGTGTGTCTGTGTGTCTGTGTGTCTGTGTGACTGTGTGTCTGTGTTTTTGTGTGTCTGTGTGTCTGTGTGTCTGTGTGTCTGTGTGTCTGTGTGTCTGTGTGTCTGTGTGTCTGTGTGTCTGTGTGTCTGTGTGTCTGTGTGTCTGTGTGTCTGTGTGTCTGTGTGTCTGTGTGTCTGTGTGTCTGTGTGTCTGTGTGTCTGTGTGTCTGTGTGTCTGTGTGTCTGTGTGTCTGTGTGTGGCTTTGTGTCGGTGTGTCTGTGTGTCTGTGTGTCTGTGTGTCTGTGTGTCTGTGTGTCTGTGTGTCTGTGTGTCTGTGTATCTGTGTGTCTGTGTGTATGTGTGTCTGTGTGTCTGTGTGTCTGTGTGTCTGTGTATCTGTGTGTCTCTGTGTCTGTGTGTCTGTGTGTCTGTGTGTCTGTGTGTCTGTGTGTCTGTGTGTCTGTGTATGTGTGTGTATGTGTGTATGCATGTATGTGTGTCTGTGTGTCTGTGTGTCTGTGTGTCTGTGTGTCTGTGTGTCTGTGTGTCTGTGTGTCTGTGTGTCTGTGTGTCTGTGTGTCTGTGTATGTGTGTGTCTGTGTATGTGTGTATGCATGTATGTGTATCTGTGTGTCTGTGTGTCTGTGTGTCTGTGTGTCTGTGTGTCTGTGTGTCTGTGTGTCTGTGTGTCTGTGTGTCTGTGTGTCTGTGTGTCTGTGTGTCTGTGTGTCTGTGTGTCTGTGTGTCTGTGTGTCTGTGTGTCTGTGTGTCTGTGTGTCTGTGTGTCTGTGTGTCTGTGTGTCTGTGTGTCTGTGTGTCTGTGTGTCTGTGTGTCTGTGTGTCTGTGTGTCTGTGTGTCTGTGTGTCTGTGTGTCTGTGTGTCTGTGTGTCTGTGTGTGGCTTTGTGTCGGTGTGTCTGTGTGTCTGTGTGTCTGTGTGTCTGTGTGTCTGTGTATCTGTGTGTCTGTGTGTATGTGTGTCTGTGTGTCTGTGTGTCTGTGTGTCTGTGTATCTGTGTGTCTCTGTGTCTGTGTGTCTGTGTGTCTGTGTGTCTGTGTGTCTGTGTATCTGTGTGTCTGTGTATGTGTGTGTATGTGTGTATGCATGTATGTGTGTCTGTGTGTCTGTGTGTCTGTGTGTCTGTGTGTCTGTGTGTCTGTGTGTCTGTGTGTCTGTGTGTCTGTGTGTCTGTGTGTCTGTGTGTCTGTGTGTCTGTGTGTCTGTGTATGTGTGTGTCTGTGTATGTGTGTATGCATGTATGTGTGTCTGTGTATCTGTGTGTCTGTGTGTCTGTGTATCTGTGTGTCTGTGTGTCTGTGTGTCTGTGTGTCTGTGTGTCTGTGTGTCTGTGTGTCTGTGTGTCTGTGTGTCTGTGTGTCTGTGTGTCTGTGTGTCTGTGTGTCTGTGTGTCTGTGTGTCTGTGTGTCTGTGTGTCTGTGTGTCTGTGTGTCTGTGTATGTGTGTGTACGTGTGTATGCATGTATGTGTGTCTGTGTGTCTGTGTATCTGTGTGTCTGTGTGTCTGTGTGTCTGTGTGTCTGTGTGTCTGTGTGTCTGTGTGTCTGTGTGTCTGTGTGTCTGTGTGTCTGTGTGTCTGTGTGTCTGTGTGTCTGTGTGTCTGTGTGTCTGTGTGTCTGTGTGTCTGTGTGTCTGTGTGTCTGTGTGTCTGTGTGTCTGTGTGTCTGTGTGTCTGTGTGTCTGTGTGTCTGTGTGTCTGTGTGTCTGTGTGTCTGTGTGTCTGTGTGTCTGTGTGTCTGTGTGTCTGTGTGTCTGTGTGTCTGTGTGTCTGTGTGTGGCTTTGTGTCTGTGTGTCTGTGTGTCTGTGTGTCTGTGTGTCTGTGTGTCTGTGTGTCTGTGTGTCTGTGTGTCTGTGTGTCTGTGTGTCTGTGTGTCTGTGTGTCTGTGTGTCTGTGTGTCTGTGTGTCTGTGTGTCTGTGTGTCTGTGTGTCTGTGTGTCTGTGTGTCTGTGTGTCTGTGTGTCTGTGTGTCTGTGTGTCTGTGTGTCTGTGTGTCTGTGTATCTGTGTGTCTGTGTGTATCTGTGTGTCTGTGTGTCTGTGTGTCTGTGTGTCTGTGTATCTGTGTGTCTGTGTGTCTGTGTGTCTGTGTGTCTGTGTGTCTGTGTGTCTGTGTTTGTGTGTGTATGTGTGTATGCATGTATGTGTGTCTGTGTATCTGTGTGTCTGTGTATCTGTGTGTCTGTGTGTCTGTGTATCTGTGTGTCTGTGTGTCTGTGTGTCTGTGTGTCTGTGTGTCTGTGTGTCTGTGTGTCTGTGTGTCTGTGTGTCTGTGTGTCTGTGTGTCTGTGTGTGGCTTTGTGTCTGTGTGTCTGTGTGTCTGTGTGTCTGTGTGTCTGTGTGTCTGTGTGTCTGTGTGTCTGTGTGTCTGTGTGTCTGTGTGTCTGTGTGTCTGTGTGTCTGTGTGTCTGTGTGTCTGTGTGTCTGTGTGTCTGTGTGTCTGTGTGTCTGTGTGTCTGTGTGTCTGTGTGTCTGTGTGTCTGTGTGTCTGTGTGTCTGTGTGTCTGTGTGTCTGTGTGTCTGTGTGTCTGTGTATCTGTGTGTCTGTGTGTATCTGTGTGTCTGTGTGTCTGTGTGTCTGTGTGTCTGTGTATCTGTGTGTCTGTGTGTCTGTGTGTCTGTGTGTCTGTGTGTCTGTGTTTGTGTGTGTATGTGTGTATGCATGTATGTGTGTCTGTGTATCTGTGTGTCTGTGTATCTGTGTGTCTGTGTGTCTGTGTATCTGTGTGTCTGTGTGTCTGTGTGTCTGTGTGTCTGTGTATCTGTGTGTCTGTGTGTCTGTGTGTCTGTGTGTCTGTGTATGTGTGTGTATGTGTGTATGCATGTAAGTGTGTCTGTGTGTCTGTGTATCTGTGTGTCTGTGTGTCTGTGTGTCTGTGTGTCTGTGTGTCTGTGTATCTGTGTGTCTGTGTGTCTGTGTGTCTGTGTGTCTGTGTATGTGTGTGTATGTGTGTATGCATGTAAGTGTGTCTGTGTGTCTGTGTATCTGTGTGTCTGTGTGTCTGTGTGTCTGTGTGTCTGTGTGTCTGTGTATCTGTGTGTCTGTGTATCTGTGTGTCTGTGTGTCTGTGTATGTGTGTATGTGTGTATGCATGTAAGTGTGTCTGTGTGTCTGTGTATCTGTGTGTCTGTGTGTCTGTGTGTCTGTGTGTCTGTGTGTCTGTGTATCTGTGTGTCTGTGTATCTGTGTGTCTGTGTGTCTGTGTATGTGTGTGTATGTGTGTATGCATGTATGTGTGTCTGTGTGTCTGTGTATCTGTGTGTCTGTGTGTCTGTGTGTCTGTGTGTCTGTGTATGTGTGTGTATGTGTGTATGCATGTTTGTGTGTCTGTGTATCTGTGTGTCTGTGTGTCTGTGTGTCTGTGTGTCTGTGTGTCTGTGTGTCTGTGTGTCTGTGTATCTGTGTGTCTGTGTATCTGTGTGTCTGTGTGTCTGTGTATGTGTGTGTATGTGTGTATGCATGTATGTGTGTCTGTTTGTCTGTGTATCTGTGTGTCTGTGTGTCTGTGTGTCTGTGTGTCTGTGTGTCTGTGTATGTGTGTGTATGTGTGTATGCATGTATGTGTGTCTGTGTATCTGTGTATCTGTGTGTCTGTGTGTCTGTGTATGTGTGTGTATGTGTGTATGCATATATGTGTGTCTGTGTATCTGTGTGTCTGTGTGTCTGTGTGTCTGTGTGTCTGTGTGTCTGTGTGTCTGTGTGTCTGTGTATCTGTGTGTCTGTGTATCTGTGTCTGTGTGTCTGTGTGTCTGTGTATGTGTGTGTATGTGTGTATGTATGTTTGTGTGTCTGTGTATCTGTGTGTCTGTGTGTCTGTGTGTCTGTGTGTCTGTGTGTCTGTGTGTCTGTGTATCTGTGTGTCTGTGTATCTGTGTCTGTGTGTCTGTGTGTCTGTGTATGTGTGTGTATGTGTGTATGCATGTATGTGTGTCTGTGTGTCTGTGTATCTGTGTGTCTGTGTGTCTGTGTGTCTGTGTGTCTGTGTGTCTGTGTGTCTGTGTGTCTGTGTATCTGTGTGTCTCTGTGTCTGTGTGTCTGTGTGTCTGTGTGTCTGTGTGTCTGTGTGTCTGTGTGTCTGTGTGTCTGTGTGTCTGTGTGTCTGTGTGTCTGTGTGTCTGTGTGTCTGTGTGTCTGTGTGTCTGTGTGTCTGTGTGTCTGTGTGTCTGTGTGTCTGTGTGTCTGTGTGTCTGTGTGTCTGTGTGTCTGTGTGTCTGTGTGTCTGTGTGCCTGTGTGTCTGTGTGTCTGTGTGTCTGTGTGTCTGTGTGTCTGTGTGTCTGTGTGTCTGTGTGTCTGTTTGTCTGTGTGTCTGTGTGTCTGTGTGTCTGTGTGTCTGTGTGTCTGTGTGTATGAATGTCTGTGTGTCTGTGTGTCTGTGTGTCTGTGTGTCTGTGTGTCTGTGTGTCTGTGTGTCTGTGTGTCTGTGTGTATGAATGTATGTGTGTCTGTGTGTCTGTGTGTCTGTGTGTCTGTGTGTCTGTGTGTCTGTGTGCCTGTGTGTCTGTGTGTCTGTGTGTCTGTGCGTCTGTGTGTCTGTGTGTCTGTGTGTCTGTGTGTCTGTTTGTCTGTGTGTCTGTGTGTCTGTGTGTCTGTGTGTCTGTGTGTCTGTGTGTATGAATGTATGTGTGTCTGTGTGTCTGTGTGTCTGTGTGTCTGTGTGTCTGTGTGTCTGTGTGTCTGTGTGTCTGTGTGTCTGTGTGTCTGTGTGTCTGTGTATCTGTGTGTCTGTGTGTCTGTGTGTCTGTGTGTCTGTGTGTCTGTGTGTCTGTGTGTCTGTGTGTCTGTGTGTCTGTGTGTCTGTGTGTCTGTGTGTCTATGTATCTGTGTGTCTGTGTGTCTGTGTATCTGTGTGTCTGTGTGTCTGTGTGTCTGTGTGTCTGTGTGTCTGTGTGTCTGTGTGTCTTGTGTGTCTGTGTATGTGTGTATGCATGTATGTGTGTCTGTGTATCTGTGTGTCTGTGTGTCTGTGTATCTGTGTGTCTGTGTGTCTGTGTATGTGTGTGTATGTGTGTATGCATGTATGTGTGTCTGTGTATCTGTGTGTCTGTGTATCTGTGTGTCTGTGTATCTGTGTGTCTGTGTGTCTGTGTGTCTGTGTGTCTGTGTGTCTGTGTGTCTGTGTGTCTGTGTGTCCGTGTGTCTGTGTGTCTGTGTGTCTGTGTGTCTGTGTGTCTGTGTATCTGTGTGTCTGTGTGTCTGTGTGTCTGAGTGTCTGTGTATGTGTGTGTACGTGTGTATGCATGTATGTGTGTCTGTGTGTCTGTGTATCTGTGTGTCTGTGTGGCTGTGTGTCTGTGTGTCTGTGTGTCTGTGTGTCTGTGTGTCTGTGTGTCTGTGTGTCTGTGTGTCTGTGTGTCTGTGTGTCTGTGTGTCTGTGTGTCTGTGTGTCTGTGTGTCTGTGTGTCTGTGTGTCTGTGTGTGGCTTTGTGTCTGTGTGTCTGTGTGTCTGTGTGTCTGTGTGTCTGTGTGTATGCATGTATGTGTGTATGTGTGTATGCATGTATGTGTGTCTGTGTGTCTGTGTGTCTGTTTGTCTGTGTGTCTGTGTGTCTGTGTGTCTGTGTGTCTGTGTGTCTGTGTGTCTGTGTGTCTGTGTGTATGAATGTATGTGTGTCTGTGTGTCTGTGTGTCTGTGTGTCTGTGTGTCTGTGTGTCTGTGTGTCTGTGTGTCTGTGTGTCTGTGTGTCTGTGTGTCTGTGTGTCTGTGTGTCTGTGTGTCTGTGTGTCTGTGTGTCTGTGTGTCTGTGTGTCTGTGTGTCTGTGTGTCTGTGTGTCTGTGTGTCTGTGTGTCTGTGTGCCTGTGTGCCTGTGTGTCTGTGTGTCTGTGTGTCTGTGTGTCTGTGTGTCTGTGTGTCTGTGTGTCTGTGTGTCTGTGTGTCTGTGTATGTGTGTGTACGTGTGTATGCATGTATGTGTGTCTGTGTGTCTGTGTATCTGTGTGTCTGTGTGTCTGTGTGTCTGTGTGTCTGTGTGTCTGTGTGTCTGTGTGTCTGTGTGTCTGTGTGTTTGTGTGTCTGTGTGTCTGTGTGTCTGTGTGTCTGTGTGTCTGTGTGTTTGTGTGTCTGTGTATCTGTGTGTCTGTGTGTATGTGTGTCTGTGTGTCTGTGTATCTGTGTCTGTGTGTCTGTGTGTCTGTGTATGTGTGTGTATGTGTGTCTGTGTATGTGTGTCTGTGTGTCTGTGTATCTGTGTGTCTGTGTGTATGTGTGTCTGTGTGTCTGTGTGTCTGTGTGTCTGTGTGTCTGTGTATCTGTGTGTCTGTGTATCTGTGTGTCTGTGTGTCTGTGTATCTGTGTGTCTGTGTGTCTGTGTGTCTGTGTGTCTGTGTATGTGTGTATATGTGTGTATGCATGTATGTGTGTCTGTGTATCTGTGTGTCTGTGTATCTGTGTGTCTGTGTGTCTGTGTATCTGTGTCTGTGTGTCTGTGTGTCTGTATATGTGTGTATGCATGTATGTGTGTCTGTGTGTCTGTGTATCTGTGTGTCTGTGTATCTGTGTGTCTGTGTGTCTGTGTGTCTGTGTATGTGTGTGTATGTGTGTATGCATGTATGTGTGTCTGTGTATCTGTGTGTCTGTGTGTCTGTGTATCTGTGTGTCTGTGTGTCTGTGTATCTGTGTGTCTGTGTGTCTGTGTGTCTGTTTGTCTGTGTGTCTGTGTGTCTGTGTGTCTGTGTGTCTGTGTGTCTGTGTGTATGAATGTCTGTGTGTCTGTGTGTCTGTGTGTCTGTGTGTCTGTGTGTCTGTGTGTCTGTGTGTATGAATGTATGTGTGTCTGTGTGTCTGTGTGTCTGTGTGTCTGTGTGTCTGTGTGTCTGTGTGTCTGTGTGCCTGTGTGCCTGTGTGTCTGTGTGTCTGTGCGTCTGTGTGTCTGTGTGTCTGTGTGTCTGTGTGTCTGTTTGTCTGTGTGTCTGTGTGTCTGTGTGTCTGTGTGTCTGTGTGTCTGTGTGTATGAATGTATGTGTGTCTGTGTGTCTGTGTGTCTGTGTGTCTGTGTGTCTGTGTGTCTGTGTGTCTGTGTGTCTGTGTGTCTGTGTGTCTGTGTATCTGTGTGTCTGTGTGTCTGTGTGTCTGTGTGTCTGTGTGTCTGTGTGTCTGTGTGTCTGTGTGTCTGTGTGTCTGTGTGTCTGTGTGTCTGTGTGTCTATGTATCTGTGTGTCTGTGTGTCTGTGTATCTGTGTGTCTGTGTGTCTGTGTGTCTGTGTGTCTGTGTGTCTGTGTGTCTGTGTGTCTTGTGTGTCTGTGTATGTGTGTATGCATGTATGTGTGTCTGTGTATCTGTGTGTCTGTGTGTCTGTGTATCTGTGTGTCTGTGTGTCTGTGTGTCTGTGTATGTGTGTGTATGTGTGTATGCATGTATGTGTGTCTGTGTATCTGTGTGTCTGTGTATCTGTGTGTCTGTGTATCTGTGTGTCTGTGTGTCTGTGTGTCTGTGTGTCTGTGTGTCTGTGTGTCTGTGTGTCTGTGTGTCTGTGTATGTGTGTGTACGTGTGTATGCATGTATGTGTGTCTGTGTGTCTGTGTATCTGTGTGTCTGTGTGGCTGTGTGTCTGTGTGTCTGTGTGTCTGTGTGTCTGTGTGTCTGTGTGTCTGTGTGTCTGTGTGTCTGTGTTTCTGTGTGTCTGTGTGTCTGTGTGTCTGTGTGTCTGTGTGTCTGTGTGTCTGTGTGTCTGTGTGTCTGTGTGTGGCTTTGTGTCTGTGTGTCTGTGTGTCTGTGTGTCTGTGTGTCTGTGTGTATGCATGTATGTGTGTATGTGTGTATGCATGTATGTGTGTCTGTGTGTCTGTGTGTCTGTTTGTCTGTGTGTCTGTGTGTCTGTGTGTCTGTGTGTCTGTGTGTCTGTGTGTCTGTGTGTATGAATGTATGTGTGTCTGTGTGTCTGTGTGTCTGTGTGTCTGTGTGTCTGTGTGTCTGTGTGTCTGTGTGTCTGTGTGTCTGTGTGTCTGTGTGTCTGTGTGTCTGTGTGTCTGTGTGTCTGTGTGTCTGTGTGTCTGTGTGTCTGTGTGTCTGTGTGTCTGTGTGTCTGTGTGTCTGTGTGTCTGTGTGTCTGTGTGTCTGTGTGCCTGTGTGTCTGTGTGTCTGTGTGTCTGTGTGTCTGTGTGTCTGTGTGTCTGTGTGTCTGTGTGTCTGTGTATGTGTGTGTACGTGTGTATGCATGTATGTGTGTCTGTGTGTCTGTGTATCTGTGTGTCTTTGTGTCTGTGTGTCTGTGTGTCTGTGTGTCTGTGTGTCTGTGTGTCTGTGTGTCTGTGTGTCTGTGTGTTTGTGTGTCTGTGTGTCTGTGTGTCTGTGTGTCTGTGTGTCTGTGTGTCTGTGTATCTGTGTGTCTGTGTGTATGTGTGTCTGTGTGTCTGTGTATCTGTGTCTGTGTGTCTGTGTGTCTGTGTATGTGTGTGTATGTGTGTCTGTGTATGTGTGTCTGTGTGTCTGTGTATCTGTGTGTCTGTGTGTATGTGTGTCTGTGTGTCTGTGTGTCTGTGTGTCTGTGTGTCTGTGTATCTGTGTGTCTGTGTATCTGTGTGTCTGTGTGTCTGTGTATCTGTGTGTCTGTGTGTCTGTGTGTCTGTGTGTCTGTGTGTCTGTGTATGTGTGTATATGTGTGTATGCATGTATGTGTGTCTGTGTATCTGTGTGTCTGTGTATCTGTGTGTCTGTGTGTCTGTGTATCTGTGTCTGTGTGTCTGTGTGTCTGTATATGTGTGTATGCATGTATGTGTGTCTGTGTGTCTGTGTATCTGTGTGTCTGTGTATCTGTGTGTCTGTGTGTCTGTGTGTCTGTGTATGTGTGTGTTTGTGTGTATGCATGTATGTGTGTCTGTGTATCTGTGTGTCTGTGTGTCTGTGTATCTGTGTGTCTGTGTGTCTGTGTGTCTGTGTGTCTGTGTGTCTGTGTGTCTGTGTGTCTGTGTGTCTGTGTGTCTGTGTGTCTGTGTGTCTGTGTGTCTGTGTGTCTGTGTGTCTGTGTGTCTGTGTGTCTGTGTGTCTGTGTGTCTGTGTGTCTGTGTGTCTGTGTGTCTGTGTGTCTGTGTGTCTGTGTGTCTGTGTGCCTGTGTGTCTGTGTGTCTGTGTGTCTGTGTGTCTGTGTGTCTGTGTGTCTGTGTGTCTGTGTGTCTGTGTGTCTGTTTGTCTGTGTGTCTGTGTGTCTGTGTGTCTGTGTGTCTGTGTGTCTGTGTGTATGAATGTCTGTGTGTCTGTGTGTCTGTGTGTCTGTGTGTCTGTGTGTCTGTGTGTCTGTGTGTCTGTGTGTCTGTGTGTATGAATGTATGTGTGTCTGTGTGTCTGTGTGTCTGTGTATCTGTGTGTCTGTGTATCTGTGTGTCTGTGTGTCTGTGTATCTGTGTGTCTGTGTGTCTGTGTGTCTGTGTGTCTGTGTGTCTGTGTATGTGTGTATATGTGTGTATGCATGTATGTGTGTCTGTGTATCTGTGTGTCTGTGTATCTGTGTGTCTGTGTGTCTGTGTATCTGTGTCTGTGTGTCTGTGTGTCTGTATATGTGTGTATGCATGTATGTGTGTCTGTGTGTCTGTGTATCTGTGTGTCTGTGTATCTGTGTGTCTGTGTGTCTGTGTGTCTGTGTATGTGTGTGTTTGTGTGTATGCATGTATGTGTGTCTGTGTATCTGTGTGTCTGTGTGTCTGTGTATCTGTGTGTCTGTGTGTCTGTGTGTCTGTGTGTCTGTGTGTCTGTGTGTCTGTGTGTCTGTGTGTCTGTGTGTCTGTGTGTCTGTGTGTCTGTGTGTCTGTGTGTCTGTGTGTCTGTGTGTCTGTGTGTCTGTGTGTCTGTGTGTCTGTGTGTCTGTGTGTCTGTGTGTCTGTGTGTCTGTGTGTCTGTGTGTCTGTGTGCCTGTGTGTCTGTGTGTCTGTGTGTCTGTGTGTCTGTGTGTCTGTGTGTCTGTGTGTCTGTGTGTCTGTTTGTCTGTGTGTCTGTGTGTCTGTGTGTCTGTGTGTCTGTGTGTCTGTGTGTATGAATGTCTGTGTGTCTGTGTGTCTGTGTGTCTGTGTGTCTGTGTGTCTGTGTGTCTGTGTGTCTGTGTGTCTGTGTGTATGAATGTATGTGTGTCTGTGTGTCTGTGTGTCTGTGTGTCTGTGTGTCTGTGTGTCTGTGTGCCTGTGTGTCTGTGTGTCTGTGTGTCTGTGCGTCTGTGTGTCTGTGTGTCTGTGTGTCTGTGTGTCTGTTTGTCTGTGTGTCTGTGTGTCTGTGTGTCTGTGTGTCTGTGTGTCTGTGTGTATGAATGTATGTGTGTCTGTGTGTCTGTGTGTCTGTGTGTCTGTGTGTCTGTGTGTCTGTGTGTCTGTGTGTCTGTGTGTCTGTGTGTCTGTGTGTCTGTGTGTCTGTGTGTCTGTGTATCTGTGTGTCTGTGTGTCTGTGTGTCTGTGTGTCTGTGTGTCTGTGTGTCTGTGTGTCTGTGTGTCTGTGTGTCTGTGTGTCTGTGTGTCTGTGTGTCTATGTATCTGTGTGTCTGTGTGTCTGTGTATCTGTGTGTCTGTGTGTCTGTGTGTCTGTGTGTCTGTGTGTCTGTGTGTCTGTGTGTCTTGTGTGTCTGTGTATGTGTGTATGCATGTATGTGTGTCTGTGTATCTGTGTGTCTGTGTGTCTGTGTATCTGTGTGTCTGTGTGTCTGTGTATGTGTGTGTATGTGTGTATGCATGTATGTGTGTCTGTGTATCTGTGTGTCTGTGTATCTGTGTGTCTGTGTATCTGTGTGTCTGTGTGTCTGTGTGTCTGTGTGTCTGTGTGTCTGTGTGTCTGTGTGTCTGTGTGTCCGTGTGTCTGTGTGTCTGTGTGTCTGTGTGTCTGTGTGTCTGTGTATCTGTGTGTCTGTGTGTCTGTGTGTCTGAGTGTCTGTGTATGTGTGTGTACGTGTGTATGCATGTATGTGTGTCTGTGTGTCTGTGTATCTGTGTGTCTGTGTGGCTGTGTGTCTGTGTGTCTGTGTGTCTGTGTGTCTGTGTGTCTGTGTGTCTGTGTGTCTGTGTGTCTGTGTGTCTGTGTGTCTGTGTGTCTGTGTGTCTGTGTGTCTGTGTGTCTGTGTGTCTGTGTGTCTGTGTGTGGCTTTGTGTCTGTGTGTCTGTGTGTCTGTGTGTCTGTGTGTCTGTGTGTATGCATGTATGTGTGTATGTGTGTATGCATGTATGTGTGTCTGTGTGTCTGTGTGTCTGTTTGTCTGTGTGTCTGTGTGTCTGTGTGTCTGTGTGTCTGTGTGTCTGTGTGTCTGTGTGTCTGTGTGTATGAATGTATGTGTGTCTGTGTGTCTGTGTGTCTGTGTGTCTGTGTGTCTGTGTGTCTGTGTGTCTGTGTGTCTGTGTGTCTGTGTGTCTGTGTGTCTGTGTGTCTGTGTGTCTGTGTGTCTGTGTGTCTGTGTGTCTGTGTGTCTGTGTGTCTGTGTGTCTGTGTGTCTGTGTGTCTGTGTGTCTGTGTGTCTGTGTGTCTGTGTGCCTGTGTGTCTGTGTGTCTGTGTGTCTGTGTGTCTGTGTGTCTGTGTGTCTGTGTGTCTGTGTGTCTGTGTGTCTGTGTATGTGTGTGTACGTGTGTATGCATGTATGTGTGTCTGTGTGTCTGTGTATCTGTGTGTCTGTGTGTCTGTGTGTCTGTGTGTCTGTGTGTCTGTGTGTCTGTGTGTCTGTGTGTCTGTGTGTTTGTGTGTCTGTGTGTCTGTGTGTCTGTGTGTCTGTGTGTCTGTGTGTTTGTGTGTCTGTGTATCTGTGTGTCTGTGTGTATGTGTGTCTGTGTGTCTGTGTATCTGTGTCTGTGTGTCTGTGTGTCTGTGTATGTGTGTGTATGTGTGTCTGTGTATGTGTGTCTGTGTGTCTGTGTATCTGTGTGTCTGTGTGTATGTGTGTCTGTGTGTCTGTGTGTCTGTGTGTCTGTGTGTCTGTGTATCTGTGTGTCTGTGTATCTGTGTGTCTGTGTGTCTGTGTATCTGTGTGTCTGTGTGTCTGTGTGTCTGTGTGTCTGTGTATGTGTGTATATGTGTGTATGCATGTATGTGTGTCTGTGTATCTGTGTGTCTGTGTATCTGTGTGTCTGTGTGTCTGTGTATCTGTGTCTGTGTGTCTGTGTGTCTGTATATGTGTGTATGCATGTATGTGTGTCTGTGTGTCTGTGTATCTGTGTGTCTGTGTATCTGTGTGTCTGTGTGTCTGTGTGTCTGTGTATGTGTGTGTATGTGTGTATGCATGTATGTGTGTCTGTGTATCTGTGTGTCTGTGTGTCTGTGTATCTGTGTGTCTGTGTGTCTGTGTATCTGTGTGTCTGTGTGTCTGTGTGTCTGTTTGTCTGTGTGTCTGTGTGTCTGTGTGTCTGTGTGTCTGTGTGTCTGTGTGTATGAATGTCTGTGTGTCTGTGTGTCTGTGTGTCTGTGTGTCTGTGTGTCTGTGTGTCTGTGTGTATGAATGTATGTGTGTCTGTGTGTCTGTGTGTCTGTGTGTCTGTGTGTCTGTGTGTCTGTGTGCCTGTGTGCCTGTGTGTCTGTGTGTCTGTGCGTCTGTGTGTCTGTGTGTCTGTGTGTCTGTGTGTCTGTTTGTCTGTGTGTCTGTGTGTCTGTGTGTCTGTGTGTCTGTGTGTCTGTGTGTATGAATGTATGTGTGTCTGTGTGTCTGTGTGTCTGTGTGTCTGTGTGTCTGTGTGTCTGTGTGTCTGTGTGTCTGTGTGTCTGTGTGTCTGTGTATCTGTGTGTCTGTGTGTCTGTGTGTCTGTGTGTCTGTGTGTCTGTGTGTCTGTGTGTCTGTGTGTCTGTGTGTCTGTGTGTCTGTGTGTCTGTGTGTCTGTGTGTCTATGTATCTGTGTGTCTGTGTGTCTGTGTATCTGTGTGTCTGTGTGTCTGTGTGTCTGTGTGTCTGTGTGTCTGTGTGTCTGTGTGTCTTGTGTGTCTGTGTATGTGTGTATGCATGTATGTGTGTCTGTGTATCTGTGTGTCTGTGTGTCTGTGTATCTGTGTGTCTGTGTGTCTGTGTGTCTGTGTATGTGTGTGTATGTGTGTATGCATGTATGTGTGTCTGTGTATCTGTGTGTCTGTGTATCTGTGTGTCTGTGTATCTGTGTGTCTGTGTGTCTGTGTGTCTGTGTGTCTGTGTGTCTGTGTGTCTGTGTGTCTGTGTGTCTGTGTGTCTGTGTATGTGTGTGTACGTGTGTATGCATGTATGTGTGTCTGTGTGTCTGTGTATCTGTGTGTCTGTGTGGCTGTGTGTCTGTGTGTCTGTGTGTCTGTGTGTCTGTGTGTCTGTGTGTCTGTGTGTCTGTGTGTCTGTGTGTCTGTGTGTCTGTGTGTCTGTGTGTCTGTGTGTCTGTGTGTCTGTGTGTCTGTGTGTCTGTGTGTGGCTTTGTGTCTGTGTGTCTGTGTGTCTGTGTGTCTGTGTGTCTGTGTGTATGCATGTATGTGTGTATGTGTGTATGCATGTATGTGTGTCTGTGTGTCTGTGTGTCTGTTTGTCTGTGTGTCTGTGTGTCTGTGTGTCTGTGTGTCTGTGT
>OZ059904.1:10436227-10553727 GCA_964057215.1 Oscheius myriophilus
CTGTGTGTCTGTGTATCTGTGTGTCTGTGTGTCTGTGTATCTGTGTGTCTGTGTGTCTGTGTGTCTGTGTGTCTGTGTGTCTGTGTGTCTGTGTATCTGTGTGTCTGTGTGTCTGTGTGTCTGTGTGTCTGTGTATGTGTGTGTATGTGTGTATGCATGTATGTGTGTCTGTGTGTCTGTGTGTCTGTGTGTCTGTGTGTCTGTGTGTCTGTGTGTCTGTGTGTCTGTGTGTCTGTGTTTCTGTGTTTCTGTGTGTCTGTGTGTCTGTGTATGTGTGTATGCATGTATGTGTGTCTGTGTATCTGTGTGTCTGTGTGTCTGTGTATCTGTGTGTCTGTGTGTCTGTGTGTCTGTGTGTCTGTGTGTCTGTGTGTCTGTGTGTCTGTGTGTCTGTGTGTCTGTGTGTCTGTGTATGTGTGTATGCATGTATGTGTGTCTGTGTATCTGTGTGTCTGTGTGTCTGTGTATCTGTGTGTCTGTGTGTCTGTGTGTCTGTGTGTCTGTGTGTCTGTGTGTCTGCGTGTCTGTGTGTCTGTGTGTCTGTGTATCTGTGTGTCTGTGTGTATGTGTGTCTGTGTGTCTGTGTGTCTGTGTGTCTGTGTATCTGTGTGTCTCTGTGTCTGTGTGTCTGTGTGTCTGTGTGTCTGTGTATGTGTGTGTATGTGTGTATGCATGTATGTGTGTCTGTGTATCTGTGTGTCTGTGTATCTGTGTGTCTGTGTGTCTGTGTATCTGTGTGTCTGTGTGTCTGTGTGTCTGTGTGTCTGTGTGTCTGTGTGTCTGTGTATCTGTGTGTCTGTGTGTCTGTGTGTCTGTGTGTCTGTGTATGTGTGTGTATGTGTGTATGCATGTATGTGTGTCTGTGTGTCTGTGTGTCTGTGTGTCTGTGTGTCTGTGTGTCTGTGTGTCTGTGTGTCTGTGTGTCTGTGTTTCTGTGTTTCTGTGTGTCTGTGTGTCTGTGTATGTGTGTATGCATGTATGTGTGTCTGTGTATCTGTGTGTCTGTGTGTCTGTGTATCTGTGTGTCTGTGTGTCTGTGTGTCTGTGTGTCTGTGTGTCTGTGTGTCTGTGTGTCTGTGTGTCTGTGTGTCTGTGTATGTGTGTATGCATGTATGTGTGTCTGTGTATCTGTGTGTCTGTGTGTCTGTGTATCTGTGTGTCTGTGTGTCTGTGTGTCTGTGTGTCTGTGTGTCTGTGTGACTGTGTGTCTGTGTTTTTGTGTGTCTGTGTGTCTGTGTGTCTGTGTGTCTGTGTGTCTGTGTGTCTGTGTGTCTGTGTGTCTGTGTGTCTGTGTGTCTGTGTGTCTGTGTGTCTGTGTGTCTGTGTGTCTGTGTGTCTGTGTGTGGCTTTGTGTCGGTGTGTCTGTGTGTCTGTGTGTCTGTGTGTCTGTGTGTCTGTGTGTCTGTGTGTCTGTGTGTCTGTGTATCTGTGTGTCTGTGTGTATGTGTGTCTGTGTGTCTGTGTGTCTGTGTGTCTGTGTATCTGTGTGTCTCTGTGTCTGTGTGTCTGTGTGTCTGTGTGTCTGTGTATGTGTGTGTATGTGTGTATGCATGTATGTGTGTCTGTGTGTCTGTGTGTCTGTGTGTCTGTGTGTCTGTGTGTCTGTGTGTCTGTGTGTCTGTGTGTCTGTGTGTCTGTGTGTCTGTGTATGTGTGTGTCTGTGTATGTGTGTATGCATGTATGTGTGTCTGTGTATCTGTGTGTCTGTGTGTCTGTGTATCTGTGTGTCTGTGTGTCTGTGTGTCTGTGTGTCTGTGTGTCTGTGTATCTGTGTGTCTCTGTGTCTGTGTGTCTGTGTGTCTGTGTGTCTGTGTATGTGTGTGTATGTGTGTATGCATGTATGTGTGTCTGTGTATCTGTGTGTCTGTGTATCTGTGTGTCTGTGTGTCTGTGTATCTGTGTGTCTGTGTGTCTGTGTGTCTGTGTGTCTGTGTGTCTGTGTGTCTGTGTATCTGTGTGTCTGTGTGTCTGTGTGTCTGTGTGTCTGTGTGTCTGTGTATGTGTGTGTATGTGTGTATGCATGTATGTGTGTCTGTGTGTCTGTGTGTCTGTGTGTCTGTGTGTCTGTGTGTCTGTGTGTCTGTGTGTCTGTGTGTCTGTGTGTCTGTGTGTCTGTGTTTCTGTGTTTCTGTGTGTCTGTGTGTCTGTGTATGTGTGTATGCATGTATGTGTGTCTGTGTATCTGTGTGTCTGTGTGTCTGTGTATCTGTGTGTCTGTGTGTCTGTGTGTCTGTGTGTCTGTGTGTCTGTGTGTCTGTGTGTCTGTGTGTCTGTGTGTCTGTGTATGTGTGTATGCATGTATGTGTGTCTGTGTATCTGTGTGTCTGTGTGTCTGTGTATCTGTGTGTCTGTGTGTCTGTGTGTCTGTGTGTCTGTGTGTCTGTGTGACTGTGTGTCTGTGTTTTTGTGTGTCTGTGTGTCTGTGTGTCTGTGTGTCTGTGTGTCTGTGTGTCTGTGTGTCTGTGTGTCTGTGTGTCTGTGTGTCTGTGTGTCTGTGTGTCTGTGTGTCTGTGTGTCTGTGTGTCTGTGTGTCTGTGTGTCTGTGTGTCTGTGTGTCTGTGTGTCTGTGTGTGGCTTTGTGTCGGTGTGTCTGTGTGTCTGTGTGTCTGTGTGTCTGTGTGTCTGTGTGTCTGTGTGTCTGTGTGTCTGTGTGTCTGTGTATCTGTGTGTCTGTGTGTATGTGTGTCTGTGTGTCTGTGTGTCTGTGTGTCTGTGTATCTGTGTGTCTCTGTGTCTGTGTGTCTGTGTGTCTGTGTGTCTGTGTGTCTGTGTCTCTGTGTGTCTGTGTATGTGTGTGTATGTGTGTATGCATGTATGTGTGTCTGTGTATCTGTGTGTCTGTGTGTCTGTGTGTCTGTGTGTCTGTGTGTCTGTGTGTCTGTGTGTCTGTGTGTCTGTGTCTCTGTGTGTCTGTGTATGTGTGTGTATGTGTGTATGCATGTATGTGTGTCTGTGTATCTGTGTGTCTGTGTGTCTGTGTGTCTGTGTGTCTGTGTGTCTGTGTGTCTGTGTGTCTGTGTGTCTGTGTGTCTGTGTGTCTGTGTGTCTGTGTGTCTGTGTGTCTGTGTGTCTGTGTGTCTGTGTGTCTGTGTGTATGCATGTATGTGTGTCTCTGTGTGTCTGTGTGTCTGTGTGTCTGTGTGTCTGTGTATGTGTGTATGCATGAATGTGTGCCTGTGTATCTGTGTGTCTGTGTGTCTGTGTATCTGTGTGTCTGTGTGTCTGTGTGTCTGTGTGTCTGTGTGTCTGTGTGTCTGTGTGTCTGTGTGTCTGTGTGTCTGTGTGTCTGTGTGTCTGTGTGTCTGTGTGTCTGTGTGTCTGTGTGTCTGTGTGTCTGTGTGTCTGTGTGTCTGTGTGTCTGTGTGTCTGTGTGTCTGTGTGTCTGTGTGTCTGTGTGTCTGTGTGTCTGTGTGTCTGTGTGTCTGTGTGTCTGTGTGTCTGTGTGTCTGTGTGTCTGTGTGTCTGTGTGTCTGTGTGTGGCTTTGTGTCGGTGTGTCTGTGTGTCTGTGTGTCTGTGTGTCTGTGTGTCTGCGTGTCTGTGTGTCTGTGTGTCTGTGTATCTGTGTGTCTGTGTGTATGTGTGTCTGTGTGTCTGTGTGTCTGTGTGTCTGTGTATCTGTGTGTCTCTGTGTCTGTGTGTCTGTGTGTCTGTGTGTCTGTGTATGTGTGTGTATGTGTGTATGCATGTATGTGTGTCTGTGTATCTGTGTGTCTGTGTATCTGTGTGTCTGTGTGTCTGTGTATCTGTGTGTCTGTGTGTCTGTGTGTCTGTGTGTCTGTGTGTCTGTGTGTCTGTGTATCTGTGTGTCTGTGTGTCTGTGTGTCTGTGTGTCTGTGTATGTGTGTGTATGTGTGTATGCATGTATGTGTGTCTGTGTGTCTGTGTGTCTGTGTGTCTGTGTGTCTGTGTGTCTGTGTGTCTGTGTGTCTGTGTGTCTGTGTTTCTGTGTTTCTGTGTGTCTGTGTGTCTGTGTATGTGTGTATGCATGTATGTGTGTCTGTGTATCTGTGTGTCTGTGTGTCTGTGTATCTGTGTGTCTGTGTGTCTGTGTGTCTGTGTGTCTGTGTGTCTGTGTGTCTGTGTGTCTGTGTGTCTGTGTGTCTGTGTATGTGTGTATGCATGTATGTGTGTCTGTGTATCTGTGTGTCTGTGTGTCTGTGTATCTGTGTGTCTGTGTGTCTGTGTGTCTGTGTGTCTGTGTGTCTGTGTGACTGTGTGTCTGTGTTTTTGTGTGTCTGTGTGTCTGTGTGTCTGTGTGTCTGTGTGTCTGTGTGTCTGTGTGTCTGTGTGTCTGTGTGTCTGTGTGTCTGTGTGTCTGTGTGTCTGTGTGTCTGTGTGTCTGTGTGTCTGTGTGTCTGTGTGTCTGTGTGTGGCTTTGTGTCGGTGTGTCTGTGTGTCTGTGTGTCTGTGTGTCTGTGTGTCTGTGTGTCTGTGTGTCTGTGTGTCTGTGTATCTGTGTGTCTGTGTGTATGTGTGTCTGTGTGTCTGTGTGTCTGTGTGTCTGTGTATCTGTGTGTCTCTGTGTCTGTGTGTCTGTGTGTCTGTGTGTCTGTGTGTCTGTGTGTCTGTGTGTCTGTGTATGTGTGTGTATGTGTGTATGCATGTATGTGTGTCTGTGTGTCTGTGTGTCTGTGTGTCTGTGTGTCTGTGTGTCTGTGTGTCTGTGTGTCTGTGTGTCTGTGTGTCTGTGTGTCTGTGTATGTGTGTGTCTGTGTATGTGTGTATGCATGTATGTGTGTCTGTGTATCTGTGTGTCTGTGTGTCTGTGTATCTGTGTGTCTGTGTGTCTGTGTGTCTGTGTGTCTGTGTGTCTGTGTATCTGTGTGTCTCTGTGTCTGTGTGTCTGTGTGTCTGTGTGTCTGTGTATGTGTGTGTATGTGTGTATGCATGTATGTGTGTCTGTGTATCTGTGTGTCTGTGTATCTGTGTGTCTGTGTGTCTGTGTATCTGTGTGTCTGTGTGTCTGTGTGTCTGTGTGTCTGTGTGTCTGTGTGTCTGTGTATCTGTGTGTCTGTGTGTCTGTGTGTCTGTGTGTCTGTGTGTCTGTGTATGTGTGTGTATGTGTGTATGCATGTATGTGTGTCTGTGTGTCTGTGTGTCTGTGTGTCTGTGTGTCTGTGTGTCTGTGTGTCTGTGTGTCTGTGTGTCTGTGTGTCTGTGTTTCTGTGTTTCTGTGTGTCTGTGTGTCTGTGTATGTGTGTATGCATGTATGTGTGTCTGTGTATCTGTGTGTCTGTGTGTCTGTGTATCTGTGTGTCTGTGTGTCTGTGTGTCTGTGTGTCTGTGTGTCTGTGTGTCTGTGTGTCTGTGTGTCTGTGTGTCTGTGTATGTGTGTATGCATGTATGTGTGTCTGTGTATCTGTGTGTCTGTGTGTCTGTGTATCTGTGTGTCTGTGTGTCTGTGTGTCTGTGTGTCTGTGTGTCTGTGTGACTGTGTGTCTGTGTTTTTGTGTGTCTGTGTGTCTGTGTGTCTGTGTGTCTGTGTGTCTGTGTGTCTGTGTGTCTGTGTGTCTGTGTGTCTGTGTGTCTGTGTGTCTGTGTGTCTGTGTGTCTGTGTGTCTGTGTGTCTGTGTGTCTGTGTGTCTGTGTGTCTGTGTGTCTGTGTGTCTGTGTGTGGCTTTGTGTCGGTGTGTCTGTGTGTCTGTGTGTCTGTGTGTCTGTGTGTCTGTGTGTCTGTGTGTCTGTGTGTCTGTGTGTCTGTGTATCTGTGTGTCTGTGTGTATGTGTGTCTGTGTGTCTGTGTGTCTGTGTGTCTGTGTATCTGTGTGTCTCTGTGTCTGTGTGTCTGTGTGTCTGTGTGTCTGTGTGTCTGTGTGTCTGTGTGTCTGTGTATGTGTGTGTATGTGTGTATGCATGTATGTGTGTCTGTGTGTCTGTGTGTCTGTGTGTCTGTGTGTCTGTGTGTCTGTGTGTCTGTGTGTCTGTGTGTCTGTGTGTCTGTGTGTCTGTGTGTCTGTGTGTCTGTGTATGTGTGTGTCTGTGTATGTGTGTATGCATGTATGTGTGTCTGTGTATCTGTGTGTCTGTGTGTCTGTGTATCTGTGTGTCTGTGTGTCTGTGTGTCTGTGTGTCTGTGTGTCTGTGTGTCTGTGTGTCTGTGTGTCTGTGTGTCTGTGTGTCTGTGTGTCTGTGTGTCTGTGTGTCTGTGTGTCTGTGTATTTGTGTGTACGTGTGTATGCATGTATGTGTGTCTGTGTGTCTGTGTATCTGTGTGTCTGTGTGTCTGTGTGTCTGTGTGTCTGTGTGTCTGTGTGTCTGTGTGTCTGTGTGTCTGTGTGTCTGTGTGTCTGTGTGTCTGTGTATCTGTGTGTCTGTGTGTCTGTGTGTCTGTGTGTCTGTGTGTCTGTGTGTCTGTGTATCTGTGTGTCTGTGTGTCTGTGTGTCTGTGTGTCTGTGTGTCTGTGTGTCTGTGTGTCTGTGTGTCTGTGTGTGGCTTTGTGTCGGTGTGTCTGTGTGTCTGTGTGTCTGTGTGTCTGTGTGTCTGTGTATCTGTGTGTCTGTGTGTATGTGTGTCTGTGTGTCTGTGTGTCTGTGTGTCTGTGTATCTGTGTGTCTGTGTGTCTGTGTGTCTGTGTGTCTGTGTGTCTGTGTGTCTGTGTGTCTGTGTGTCTGTGTGTCTGTGTATGTGTGTGTATGTGTGTATGCATGTATGTGTGTCTGTGTGTCTGTGTGTCTGTGTGTCTGTGTGTCTGTGTGTCTGTGTGTCTGTGTGTCTGTGTGTCTGTGTGTCTGTGTGTCTGTGTGTCTGTGTGTCTGTGTGTCTGTGTGTCTGTGTGTCTGTGTGTCTGTGTATGTGTGTGTCTGTGTATGTGTGTATGCATGTATGTGTGTCTGTGTATCTGTGTGTCTGTGTGTCTGTGTATCTGTGTGTCTGTGTGTCTGTGTGTCTGTGTGTCTGTGTGTCTGTGTGTCTGTGTGTCTGTGTGTCTGTGTGTCTGTGTGTCTGTGTGTCTGTGTGTCTGTGTGTCTGTGTGTCTGTGTGTCTGTGTGTCTGTGTGTCTGTGTGTCTGTGTGTCTGTGTGTCTGTGTGTCTGTGTATGTGTGTGTACGTGTGTCAGCATGTATGTGTGTCTGTGTGTCTGTGTATCTGTGTGTCTGTGTGTCTGTGTGTCTGTGTGTCTGTGTGTCTGTGTGTCTGTGTGTCTGTGTGTCTGTGTGTCTGTGTGTCTGTGTGTCTGTGTGTCTGTGTGTCTGTGTGTCTGTGTGTCTGTGTGTCTGTGTGTCTGTGTGTCTGTGTGTCTGTGTGTGTGTGTGTGTGTGTGTGTGTGTGTCTGTGTGTCTGTGTGTCTGTGTGTCTGTGTGTCTGTGTGTGGCTTTGTGTCTGTGTGTCTGTGTGTCTGTGTGTCTGTGTGTCTGTGTGTCTGTGTGTCTGTGTGTCTGTGTGTCTGTGTGTCTGTGTGTCTGTGTGTCTGTGTGTCTGTGTGTCTGTGTGTCTGTGTGTCTGTGTGTCTGTGTGTCTGTGTGTCTGTGTGTCTGTGTGTCTGTGTGTCTGTGTGTCTGTGTGTCTGTGTGTCTGTGTGTCTGTGTGTCTGTGTGTCTGTGTGTCTGTGTGTCTGTGTGTCTGTGTGTCTGTGTGTCTGTGTGTCTGTGTGTCTGTGTGTCTGTGTGTCTGTGTGTCTGTGTGTCTGTGTGTCTGTGTGTCTGTGTATCTGTGTGTCTGTGTGTATCTGTGTGTCTGTGTGTCTGTGTGTCTGTGTGTCTGTGTATCTGTGTGTCTCTGTGTCTGTGTGTCTGTGTGTCTGTGTGTCTGTGTATGTGTGTGTATATGTGTATGCATGTATGTGTGTCTGTGTATCTGTGTGTCTGTGTATCTGTGTGTCTGTGTGTCTGTGTATCTGTGTGTCTGTGTGTCTGTGTGTCTGTGTGTCTGTGTATCTGTGTGTCTGTGTGTCTGTGTGTCTGTGTGTCTGTGTGTCTGTGTATGTGTGTGTATGTGTGTATGCATGTAAGTGTGTCTGTGTGTCTGTGTATCTGTGTGTCTGTGTGTCTGTGTGTCTGTGTGTCTGTGTGTCTGTGTATCTGTGTGTCTGTGTATCTGTGTGTCTGTGTGTCTGTGTATGTGTGTGTATGTGTGTATGCATGTATGTGTGTCTGTGTGTCTGTGTATCTGTGTGTCTGTGTGTCTGTGTGTCTGTGTGTCTGTGTATGTGTGTGTATGTGTGTATGCATGTTTGTGTGTCTGTGTATCTGTGTGTCTGTGTGTCTGTGTGTCTGTGTGTCTGTGTGTCTGTGTATCTGTGTGTCTGTGTGTCTGTGTGTCTGTGTATCTGTGTATCTGTGTATCTGTGTATCTGTGTGTCTGTGTGTCTGTGTATGTGTGTGTATGTGTGTCTGTGTATCTGTGTGTCTGTGTATCTGTGTGTCTGTGTGTCTGTGTATGTGTGTGTATGTGTGTATGCATGTATGTGTGTCTGTGTATCTGTGTGTCTGTGTATCTGTGTGTCTGTGTGTCTGTGTGTCTGTGTATCTGTGTATCTGTGTATCTGTGTGTCTGTGTGTCTGTGTGTCTGTGTGTCTGTGTGTCTGTGTGTCTGTGTGTCTGTGTATCTGTGTGTCTGTGTATCTGTGTCTGTGTGTCTGTGTGTCTGTGTATGTGTGTGTATGTGTGTATGTATGTTTGTGTGTCTGTGTATCTGTGTGTCTGTGTGTCTGTGTGTCTGTGTGTCTGTGTGTCTGTGTGTCTGTGTATCTGTGTGTCTGTGTATCTGTGTCTGTGTGTCTGTGTGTCTGTGTATGTGTGTGTATGTGTGTATGCATGTATGTGTGTCTGTGTGTCTGTGTATCTGTGTGTCTGTGTGTCTGTGTGTCTGTGTGTCTGTGTGTCTGTGTGTCTGTGTGTCTGTGTGTCTGTGTGTCTGTGTGTCTGTGTGTCTGTGTGTCTGTGTGTCTGTGTGTCTGTGTGTCTGTGTGTCTGTGTGTTTGTGTGTCTGTGTGTCTGTGTGTCTGTGTGTCTGTGTATGTGTGTGTATGTGTGTATGCATGTATGTGTGTCTGTGTGTCTGTGTATCTGTGTGTCTGTGTGTCTGTGTGTCTGTGTGTCTGTGTATCTGTGTGTCTGTGTGTCTGTGTGTCTGTGTGTCTGTGTGTCTGTGTGTCTGTGTGTCTGTGTGTCTGTGTGTCTGTGTGTCTGTGTGTCTGTGTGTCTGTGTGTCTGTGTGTCTGTGTGTCTGTGTGTCTGTGTGTCTGTGTATCTGTGTCTGTGTGTCTGTGTGTCTGTGTATGTGTGTGTATGTGTGTATGCATGTATGTGTGTCTGTGTGTCTGTGTATCTGTGTGTCTGTGTGTCTGTGTGTCTGTGTGTCTGTGTATGTGTGTGTATGTGTGTATGCATGTTTGTGTGTCTGTGTATCTGTGTGTCTGTGTGTCTGTGTGTCTGTGTGTCTGTGTGTCTGTGTGTCTGTGTATCTGTGTGTCTGTGTATCTGTGTGTCTGTGTGTCTGTGTATGTGTGTGTATGTGTGTATGCATGTATGTGTGTCTGTGTATCTGTGTATCTGTGTGTCTGTGTGTCTGTGTATGTGTGTGTATGTGTGTATGCATATATGTGTGTCTGTTTATCTGTGTGTCTGTGTGTCTGTGTGTCTGTGTGTCTGTGTGTCTGTGTGTCTGTGTATCTGTGTGTCTGTGTATCTGTGTCTGTGTGTCTGTGTGTCTGTGTATGTGTGTGTATGTGTGTATGTATGTTTGTGTGTCTGTGTATCTGTGTGTCTGTGTGTCTGTGTGTCTGTGTGTCTGTGTATCTGTGTGTCTGTGTATCTGTGTCTGTGTGTCTGTGTGTCTGTGTATGTGTGTGTATGTGTGTATGCATGTATGTGTGTCTGTGTGTCTGTGTATCTGTGTGTCTGTGTGTCTGTGTGTCTGTGTGTCTGTGTGTCTGTGTGTCTGTGTGTCTGTGTGTCTGTGTGTCTGTGTGTCTGTGTGTCTGTGTGTCTGTGTATCTGTGTGTCTGTGTGTCTGTGTGTCTGTGTATCTGTGTGTCTGTGTATCTGTGTCTGTGTGTCTGTGTGTCTGTGTATGTGTGTGTATGTGTGTATGCATGTATGTGTGTCTGTGTGTCTGTGTATCTGTGTGTCTGTGTGTCTGTGTGTCTGTGTGTCTGTGTGTCTGTGTGTCTGTGTGTCTGTGTGTCTGTGTATCTGTGTGTCTCTGTGTCTGTGTGTCTCTGTGTCTGTGTGTCTGTGTGTCTGTGTATGTGTGTGTATGTGTGTATGCATGTATGTGTGTCTGTGTATCTGTGTGTCTGTGTGTCTGTGTATCTGTGTGTCTGTGTGTCTGTGTGTCTGTGTGTCTGTGTGTCTGTGTGTCTGTGTGTCTGTGTGTCTGTGTGTCTGTGTGTCTGTGTGTCTGTGTGTCTGTGTGTCTGTGTGTCTGTGTGTATGCATGTATGTGTGTCTCTGTGTGTCTGTGTGTCTGTGTGTCTGTGTGTCTGTGTATGTGTGTATGCATGTATGTGTGTCTGTGTATCTGTGTGTCTGTGTGTCTGTGTATCTGTGTGTCTGTGTGTCTGTGTGTCTGTGTGTCTGTGTGTCTGTGTGTCTGTGTGTCTGTGTGTCTGTGTGTCTGTGTGTCTGTGTGTCTGTGTGTCTGTGTGTCTGTGTGTCTGTGTGTCTGTGTGTCTGTGTGTCTGTGTGTCTGTGTGTCTGTGTGTCTGTGTGTCTGTGTGTCTGTGTGTCTGTGTGTCTGTGTGTCTGTGTGTCTGTGTGTCTGTGTGTCTGTGTGTCTGTGTGTCTGTGTGTCTGTGTGTCTGTGTGTCTGTGTGTCTGTGTGTCTGTGTGTCTGTGTGTCTGTGTGTCTGTGTGTCTGTGTATCTGTGTGTCTCTGTGTCTGTGTGTCTGTGTGTCTGTGTGTCTGTGTGTCTGCGTGTCTGTGTGTCTGTGTGTCTGTGTATCTGTGTGTCTGTGTGTCTGTGTGTCTGTGTGTCTGTGTGTCTGTGTGTCTGTGTATCTGTGTGTCTCTGTGTCTGTGTGTCTGTGTGTCTGTGTGTCTGTGTGTCTGTGTATCTGTGTGTCTGTGTGTCTGTGTGTCTGTGTGTCTGTGTATGTGTGTGTATGTGTGTATGCATGTATGTGTGTCTGTGTGTCTGTGTGTCTGTGTGTCTGTGTGTCTGTGTGTCTGTGTGTCTGTGTGTCTGTGTGTCTGTGTGTCTGTGTGTCTGTGTGTCTGTGTGTCTGTGTTTCTGTGTGTCTGTGTGTCTGTGTATGTGTGTATGCATGTATGTGTGTCTGTGTATCTGTGTGTCTGTGTGTCTGTGTATCTGTGTGTCTGTGTGTCTGTGTGTCTGTGTGTCTGTGTGTCTGTGTGTCTGTGTGTCTGTGTGTCTGTGTGTCTGTGTGTCTGTGTATGTGTGTATGCATGTATGTGTGTCTGTGTATCTGTGTGTCTGTGTGTCTGTGTATCTGTGTGTCTGTGTGTCTGTGTGTCTGTGTGTCTGTGTGTCTGTGTGACTGTGTGTCTGTGTTTTTGTGTGTCTGTGTGTCTGTGTGTCTGTGTGTCTGTGTGTCTGTGTGTCTGTGTGTCTGTGTGTCTGTGTGTCTGTGTGTCTGTGTGTCTGTGTGTCTGTGTGTCTGTGTGTCTGTGTATCTGTGTGTCTGTGTGTATGTGTGTCTGTGTGTCTGTGTGTCTGTGTGTCTGTGTATCTGTGTGTCTCTGTGTCTGTGTGTCTGTGTGTCTGTGTGTCTGTGTGTCTGTGTGTCTGTGTGTCTGTGTATGTGTGTGTATGTGTGTATGCATGTATGTGTGTCTGTGTGTCTGTGTGTCTGTGTGTCTGTGTGTCTGTGTGTCTGTGTGTCTGTGTGTCTGTGTGTCTGTGTGTCTGTGTGTCTGTGTATGTGTGTGTCTGTGTATGTGTGTATGCATGTATGTGTGTCTGTGTATCTGTGTGTCTGTGTGTCTGTGTATCTGTGTGTCTGTGTGTCTGTGTGTCTGTGTGTCTGTGTGTCTGTGTGTCTGTGTGTCTGTGTGTCTGTGTGTCTGTGTGTCTGTGTGTCTGTGTATCTGTGTGTCTCTGTGTCTGTGTGTCTGTGTGTCTGTGTGTCTGTGTGTCTGCGTGTCTGTGTGTCTGTGTGTCTGTGTATCTGTGTGTCTGTGTGTCTGTGTGTCTGTGTGTCTGTGTGTCTGTGTGTCTGTGTATCTGTGTGTCTCTGTGTCTGTGTGTCTGTGTGTCTGTGTGTCTGTGTGTCTGTGTATCTGTGTGTCTGTGTGTCTGTGTGTCTGTGTGTCTGTGTATGTGTGTGTATGTGTGTATGCATGTATGTGTGTCTGTGTGTCTGTGTGTCTGTGTGTCTGTGTGTCTGTGTGTCTGTGTGTCTGTGTGTCTGTGTGTCTGTGTGTCTGTGTGTCTGTGTGTCTGTGTGTCTGTGTGTCTGTGTTTCTGTGTGTCTGTGTGTCTGTGTATGTGTGTATGCATGTATGTGTGTCTGTGTATCTGTGTGTCTGTGTGTCTGTGTATCTGTGTGTCTGTGTGTCTGTGTGTCTGTGTGTCTGTGTGTCTGTGTGTCTGTGTGTCTGTGTGTCTGTGTGTCTGTGTGTCTGTGTATGTGTGTATGCATGTATGTGTGTCTGTGTATCTGTGTGTCTGTGTGTCTGTGTGTCTGTGTGTCTGTGTGTCTGTGTGACTGTGTGTCTGTGTTTTTGTGTGTCTGTGTGTCTGTGTGTCTGTGTGTCTGTGTGTCTGTGTGTCTGTGTGTCTGTGTGTCTGTGTGTCTGTGTGTCTGTGTGTCTGTGTGTCTGTGTGTCTGTGTATCTGTGTGTCTGTGTGTATGTGTGTCTGTGTGTCTGTGTGTCTGTGTGTCTGTGTATCTGTGTGTCTCTGTGTCTGTGTGTCTGTGTGTCTGTGTGTCTGTGTGTCTGTGTGTCTGTGTGTCTGTGTATGTGTGTGTATGTGTGTATGCATGTATGTGTGTCTGTGTGTCTGTGTGTCTGTGTGTCTGTGTGTCTGTGTGTCTGTGTGTCTGTGTGTCTGTGTGTCTGTGTATGTGTGTGTCTGTGTATGTGTGTATGCATGTATGTGTGTCTGTGTATCTGTGTGTCTGTGTGTCTGTGTATCTGTGTGTCTGTGTGTCTGTGTGTCTGTGTGTCTGTGTGTCTGTGTGTCTGTGTGTCTGTGTGTCTGTGTGTCTGTGTGTCTGTGTGTCTGTGTGTCTGTGTGTCTGTGTATTTGTGTGTACGTGTGTATGCATGTATGTGTGTCTGTGTGTCTGTGTATCTGTGTGTCTGTGTGTCTGTGTGTCTGTGTGTCTGTGTGTCTGTGTGTCTGTGTGTCTGTGTGTCTGTGTGTCTGTGTGTCTGTGTGTCTGTGTGTCTGTGTGTCTGTGTGTCTGTGTGTCTGTGTGTCTGTGTGTCTGTGTGTCTGTGTGTCTGTGTGTCTGTGTGTCTGTGTGTCTGTGTGTCTGTGTGTCTGTGTGTCTGTGTGTGGCTTTGTGTCGGTGTGTCTGTGTGTCTGTGTGTCTGTGTGTCTGTGTGTCTGTGTATCTGTGTGTCTGTGTGTATGTGTGTCTGTGTGTCTGTGTGTCTGTGTGTCTGTGTATCTGTGTGTCTCTGTGTCTGTGTGTCTGTGTGTCTGTGTGTCTGTGTGTCTGTGTGTCTGTGTGTCTGTGTGTCTGTGTGTCTGTGTGTCTGTGTATGTGTGTGTATGTGTGTATGCATGTATGTGTGTCTGTGTGTCTGTGTGTCTGTGTGTCTGTGTGTCTGTGTGTCTGTGTGTCTGTGTGTCTGTGTGTCTGTGTGTCTGTGTGTCTGTGTGTCTGTGTGTCTGTGTGTCTGTGTGTCTGTGTGTCTGTGTGTCTGTGTGTCTGTGTGTCTGTGTATGTGTGTGTCTGTGTATGTGTGTATGCATGTATGTGTGTCTGTGTGTCTGTGTATCTGTGTGTCTGTGTGTCTGTGTGTCTGTGTGTCTGTGTGTCTGTGTGTCTGTGTGTCTGTGTGTCTGTGTGTCTGTGTGTCTGTGTGTCTGTGTGTCTGTGTATGTGTGTGTCTGTGTATGTGTGTATGCATGTATGTGTGTCTGTGTGTCTGTGTATCTGTGTGTCTGTGTGTCTGTGTGTCTGTGTGTCTGTGTGTCTGTGTGTCTGTGTGTCTGTGTGTCTGTGTGTCTGTGTGTCTGTGTGTCTGTGTGTCTGTGTGTCTGTGTGTCTGTGTGTCTGTGTGTCTGTGTGTCTGTGTGTCTGTGTGTCTGTGTGTCTGTGTGTCTGTGTGTCTGTGTGTCTGTGTGTCTGTGTGTCTGTGTGTCTGTGTGTCTGTGTGTCTGTGTGTCTGTGTGTCTGTGTGTCTGTGTGTCTGTGTGTCTGTGTGTGGCTTTGTGTCTGTGTGTCTGTGTGGCTGTGTGTCTGTGTGTCTGTGTGTCTGTGTGTCTGTGTGTCTGTGTGTCTGTGTGTCTGTGTGTCTGTGTGTCTGTGTGTCTGTGTGTCTGTGTGTCTGTGTGTCTGTGTGTCTGTGTGTCTGTGTGTCTGTGTGTCTGTGTGTCTGTGTGTCTGTGTGTCTGTGTGTCTGTGTGTCTGTGTGTCTGTGTGTCTGTGTGTCTGTGTGTCTGTGTGTCTGTGTGTCTGTGTTTCTGTGTGTCTGTGTGTCTGTGTATCTGTGTGTCTGTGTGTATCTGTGTGTCTGTGTGTCTGTGTGTCTGTGTGTCTGTGTATCTGTGTGTCTCTGTGTCTGTGTGTCTGTGTGTCTGTGTGTCTGTGTATGTGTGTGTATGTGTGTATGCATGTATGTGTGTCTGTGTATCTGTGTGTCTGTGTATCTGTGTGTCTGTGTGTCTGTGTATCTGTGTGTCTGTGTGTCTGTGTGTCTGTGTGTCTGTGTATCTGTGTGTCTGTGTGTCTGTGTGTCTGTGTGTCTGTGTATGTGTGTGTATGTGTGTATGCATGTAAGTGTGTCTGTGTGTCTGTGTATCTGTGTGTCTGTGTGTCTGTGTGTCTGTGTGTCTGTGTGTCTGTGTATCTGTGTGTCTGTGTATCTGTGTGTCTGTGTGTCTGTGTATGTGTGTGTATGTGTGTATGCATGTATGTGTGTCTGTGTGTCTGTGTATCTGTGTGTCTGTGTGTCTGTGTGTCTGTGTGTCTGTGTATGTGTGTGTATGTGTGTATGCATGTTTGTGTGTCTGTGTATCTGTGTGTCTGTGTGTCTGTGTGTCTGTGTGTCTGTGTGTCTGTGTGTCTGTGTATCTGTGTGTCTGTGTATCTGTGTGTCTGTGTGTCTGTGTATGTGTGTGTATGTGTGTATGCATGTATGTGTGTCTGTGTATCTGTGTATCTGTGTGTCTGTGTGTCTGTGTATGTGTGTGTATGTGTGTATGCATATATGTGTGTCTGTTTATCTGTGTGTCTGTGTGTCTGTGTGTCTGTGTGTCTGTGTGTCTGTGTGTCTGTGTATCTGTGTGTCTGTGTATCTGTGTCTGTGTGTCTGTGTGTCTGTGTATGTGTGTGTATGTGTGTATGTATGTTTGTGTGTCTGTGTATCTGTGTGTCTGTGTGTCTGTGTGTCTGTGTGTCTGTGTGTCTGTGTATCTGTGTGTCTGTGTATCTGTGTCTGTGTGTCTGTGTGTCTGTGTATGTGTGTATGTGTGTATGCATGTATGTGTGTCTGTGTGTCTGTGTATCTGTGTGTCTGTGTGTCTGTGTGTCTGTGTGTCTGTGTGTCTGTGTGTCTGTGTGTCTGTGTGTCTGTGTGTATGTGTGTCTGTGTGTCTGTGTGTCTGTGTGTCTGTGTGTCTGTGTGTCTGTGTATCTGTGTGTCTGTGTGTCTGTGTGTCTGTGTATCTGTGTGTCTGTGTATCTGTGTCTGTGTGTCTGTGTGTCTGTGTATGTGTGTGTATGTGTGTATGCATGTATGTGTGTCTGTGTGTCTGTGTATCTGTGTGTCTGTGTGTCTGTGTGTCTGTGTGTCTGTGTGTCTGTGTGTCTGTGTGTCTGTGTATCTGTGTGTCTCTGTGTCTGTGTGTCTCTGTGTCTGTGTGTCTGTGTGTCTGTGTATGTGTGTGTATGTGTGTATGCATGTATGTGTGTCTGTGTATCTGTGTGTCTGTGTATCTGTGTGTCTGTGTGTCTGTGTATCTGTGTGTCTGTGTGTCTGTGTGTCTGTGTGTCTGTGTATGTGTGTGTCTGTGTGTCTGTGTGTCTGTGTGTCTGTGTATGTGTGTGTATGTGTGTATGCATGTATGTGTGTCTGTGTGTCTGTGTATCTGTGTGTCTGTGTGTCTGTGTGTCTGTGTGTCTGTGTATCTGTGTGTCTGTGTATCTGTGTGTCTGTGTGTCTGTGTATGTGTGTGTATGTGTGTATGCATGTATGTGTGTCTGTGTGTCTGTGTATCTGTGTGTCTGTGTGTCTGTGTGTCTGTGTATCTGTGTGTCTGTGTATCTGTGTCTGTGTGTCTGTGTGTCTGTGTATGTGTGTGTATGTGTGTATGCATGTATGTGTGTCTGTGTATCTGTGTATCTGTGTGTCTGTGTATCTGTGTATCTGTGTCTGTGTGTCTGTGTGTCTGTGTATGTGTGTGTATGTGTGTATGCATGTATGTGTGTCTGTGTATCTGTGTATCTGTGTGTCTGTGTGTCTGTGTGTCTGTGTATGTGTGTGTCTGTGTGTCTGTGTGTCTGTGTATCTGTGTATCTGTGTGTCTGTGTGTCTGTGTGTCTGTGTGTCTGTGTGTCTGTGTATCTGTGTATCTGTGTGTCTGTGTGTCTGTGTGTCTGTGTGTCTGTGTATGTGTGTGTATGTGTGTATGCATGTATGTGTGTCTGTGTATCTGTGTGTCTGTGTATCTGTGTGTCTGTGTGTCTGTGTGTCTGTGTGTCTGTGTGTCTGTGTGTCTGTGTGTCTGTGTGTCTGTGTGTCTGTGTGTCTGTGTGTCTGTGTCTGTGTCTGTGTGTCTGTGTGTCTGTGTATGTGTGTGTATGTGTGTATGCATGTATGTGTGTCTGTGTATCTGTGTGTCTGTGTGTCTGTGTATCTGTGTGTCTGTGTGTCTGTGTGTCTGTGTGTCTGTGTGTCTGTGTGTCTGTGTGTCTGTGTGTCTGTGTGTCTGTGTCTGTGTGTCTGTGTGTCTGTGTGTCTGTGTATGTGTGTGTATGTGTGTATGCATGTATGTGTGTCTGTGTGTCTGTGTATCTGTGTGTCTGTGTGTCTGTGTGTCTGTGTGTCTGTGTGTCTGTGTGACTGTGTGTCTGTGTTTTTGTGTGTCTGTGTGTCTGTGTGTCTGTGTATGTGTGTATGCATGTATGTGTGTCTGTGTGTCTGTTTGTCTGTGTATCTGTGTGTCTGTGTGTCTGTGTGCATGTGTGTCTGTGTGTCTGTGTATCTGTGTGTCTGTGTATCTGTGTCTGTGTGTCTGTGTGTCTGTGTATGTGTGTGTATGTGTGTATGCATGTATGTGTGTCTGTGTGTCTGTGTATCTGTGTGTCTGTGTGTCTGTGTGTCTGTGTGTCTGTGTGTCTGTGTATCTGTGTGTCTGTGTATCTGTGTGTCTGTGTGTCTGTGTATGTGTGTGTATGTGTGTATGCATGTATGTGTGTCTGTGTGTCTGTGTATCTGTGTGTCTGTGTATGTGTGTGTATGTGTGTATGCATGTCTGTGTGTCTGTGTGTCTGTGTGTCTGTGTGTCTGTGTATCTGTGTGTCTGTGTATCTGTGTCTGTGTGTCTGTGTGTCTGTGTATGTGTGTGTATGTGTGTATGCATGTATGTGTGTCTGTGTATCTGTGTATCTGTGTGTCTGTGTGTCTGTGTGTCTGTGTATCTGTGTGTCTGTGTGTCTGTGTGTCTGTGTATCTGTGTGTCTGTGTGTCTGTGTGTCTGTGTATCTGTGTGTCTGTGTGTCTGTGTGTCTGTGTGTCTGTGTATGTGTGTGTATGTGTGTATGCATGTATGTGTGTCTGTGTATCTGTGTGTCTGTGTATCTGTGTGTCTGTGTGTCTGTGTGTCTGTGTGTCTGTGTGTCTGTGTGTCTGTGTGTCTGTGTGTCTGTGTGTCTGTGTGTCTGTGTCTGTGTCTGTGTGTCTGTGTGTCTGTGTATGTGTGTGTATGTGTGTATGCATGTATGTGTGTCTGTGTATCTGTGTGTCTGTGTGTCTGTGTATCTGTGTGTCTGTGTGTCTGTGTGTCTGTGTGTCTGTGTGTCTGTGTATCTGTGTGTCTGTGTGTCTGTGTGTCTGTGTGTCTGTGTGTCTGTGTGTCTGTGTGTCTGTGTGTCTGTGTGTCTGTGTGTCTGTGTGTCTGTGTATGTGTGTATGCATGTATGTGTGTCTGTGTATCTGTGTGTCTGTGTGTCTGTGTATCTGTGTGTCTGTGTGCATGTGTGTCTGTGTGTCTGTGTATCTGTGTGTCTGTGTATCTGTGTCTGTGTGTCTGTGTGTCTGTGTATGTGTGTGTATGTGTGTATGCATGTATGTGTGTCTGTGTATCTGTGTATCTGTGTGTCTGTGTGTCTGTGTGTCTGTGTATCTGTGTGTCTGTGTGTCTGTGTGTCTGTGTATCTGTGTGTCTGTGTGTCTGTGTATCTGTGTATCTGTGTGTCTGTGTGTCTGTGTGTCTGTGTGTCTGTGTATGTGTGTGTATGTGTGTATGCATGTATGTGTGTCTGTGTATCTGTGTGTCTGTGTATCTGTGTGTCTGTGTGTCTGTGTGTCTGTGTGTCTGTGTGTCTGTGTGTCTGTGTCTGTGTGTCTGTGTGTCTGTGTATGTGTGTGTATGTGTGTATGCATGTATGTGTGTCTGTGTATCTGTGTGTCTGTGTGTCTGTGTATCAATGTGTCTGTGTGTCTGTGTGTCTGTGTGTCTGTGTGTCTGTGTATCTGTGTGTCTGTGTGTCTGTGTGTCTGTGTGTCTGTGTGTCTGTGTGTCTGTGTGTCTGTGTGTCTGTGTGTCTGTGTGTCTGTGTGTCTGTGTGTCTGTGTGTCTGTGTATGTGTGTATGCATGTATGTGTGTCTGTGTATCTGTGTGTCTGTGTGTCTGTGTATCTGTGTGTCTGTGTGTCTGTGTGCATGTGTGTCTGTGTGTCTGTGTGTCTGTGTGTCTGTGTGTCTGTGTGTCTGTGTGTCTGTGTATCTGTGTGTCTGTGTGTCTGTGTGTCTGTGTGTCTGTGTATCTGTGTGTCTGTGTGTCTGTGTGTCTGTGTGTCTGTGTGTCTGTGTATGTGTGTGTATGTGTGTATGCATGTATGTGTGTCTGTGTGTCTGTGTATCTGTTTGTCTGTGTGTCTGTGTGTCTGTGTGTCTGTGTGTCTGTGTGTCTGTGTATGTGTGTGTATGTGTGTATGCATGTATGTGTGTCTGTGTATCTGTGTGTCTGTGTGTCTGTGTATCTGTGTGTCTGTGTGTCTGTGTATGTGTGTGTGTATGTGTGCATGCATGTATGTGTGTCTGTGTGTCTGTGTATCTGTGTATCTGTGTGTCTGTGTGTCTGTGTGTATGCATGTATGTGTGTCTGTGTATCTGTGTGTCTGTGTGTCTGTGTGTCTGTGTGTCTGTGTGTCTGTGTGTCTGTGTGTCTGTGTATCTGTGTGTCTGTGTATCTGTGTCTGTGTGTCTGTGTGTCTGTGTATGTGTGTGTATGTGTGTATGCATGTATGTGTGTCTGTGTATCTGTGTATCTGTGTGTCTGTGTGTCTGTGTGTCTGTGTATCTGTGTGTCTGTGTGTCTGTGTGTCTGTGTATCTGTGTGTCTGTGTGTCTGTGTGTCTGTGTATGTGTGTGTATGTGTGTATGCATGTATGTGTGTCTGTGTAATTGTGTGTCTGTGTATCTGTGTGTCTGTGTGTCTTTGTGTCTGTGTCTGTGTGTCTGTGTGTCTGTGTATGTGTGTGTATGTGTGTATGCATGTATGTGTGTCTGTGTATCTGTGTGTCTGTGTGTCTGTGTATCTGTGTGTCTGTGTGTCTGTGTGTCTGTGTGTCTGTGTGTCTGTGTGTCTGTGTATCTGTGTGTCTGTGTGTCTGTGTGTCTGTGTGTCTGTGTGTCTGTGTGTCTGTGTGTCTGTGTGTCTGTGTGTCTGTGTGTCTGTGTGTCTGTGTGTCTGTGTGTCTGTGTGTCTGTGTACGTGTGTATGCATGTATGTGTGTCTGTGTGTCTGTGTGTCTGTGTATCTGTGTGTCTGTGTGTCTGTGTATCTGTGTGTCTGTGTGTCTGTGTATCAATGTGTCTGTGTGTCTGTGTGTCTGTGTGTCTGTGTGTCTGTGTATCTGTGTGTCTGTGTGTCTGTGTGTCTGTGTGTCTGTGTGTCTGTGTGTCTGTGTGTCTGTGTGTCTGTGTGTCTGTGTGTCTGTGTGTCTGTGTATGTGTGTATGCATGTATGTGTGTCTGTGTATCTGTGTGTCTGTGTGTCTGTGTGCATGTGTGTCTGTGTGTCTGTGTGTCTGTGTGTCTGTGTGTCTGTGTGTCTGTGTGTCTGTGTGTCTGTGTGTCTGTGTATCTGTGTGTCTGTGTGTCTGTGTGTCTGTGTGTCTGTGTATCTGTGTGTCTGTGTGTCTGTGTGTCTGTGTGTCTGTGTGTCTGTGTATGTGTGTGTATGTGTGTATGCATGTATGTGTGTCTGTGTGTCTGTGTATCTGTTTGTCTGTGTGTCTGTGTGTCTGTGTGTCTGTGTGTCTGTGTGTCTGTGTATGTGTGTGTATGTGTGTATGCATGTATGTGTGTCTGTGTATCTGTGTGTCTGTGTGTCTGTGTATCTGTGTGTCTGTGTGTCTGTGTATGTGTGTGTGTATGTGTGCATGCATGTATGTGTGTCTGTGTGTCTGTGTATCTGTGTATCTGTGTGTCTGTGTGTCTGTGTGTATGCATGTATGTGTGTCTGTGTATCTGTGTGTCTGTGTGTCTGTGTGTCTGTGTGTCTGTGTATCTGTGTGTCTGTGTATCTGTGTCTGTGTGTCTGTGTGTCTGTGTATGTGTGTGTATGTGTGTATGCATGTATGTGTGTCTGTGTATCTGTGTATCTGTGTGTCTGTGTGTCTGTGTGTCTGTGTATCTGTGTGTCTGTGTGTCTGTGTGTCTGTGTATCTGTGTGTCTGTGTGTCTGTGTGTCTGTGTATGTGTGTGTATGTGTGTATGCATGTATGTGTGTCTGTGTAATTGTGTGTCTGTGTATCTGTGTGTCTGTGTGTCTTTGTGTCTGTGTCTGTGTGTCTGTGTGTCTGTGTATGTGTGTGTATGTGTGTATGCATGTATGTGTGTCTGTGTATCTGTGTGTCTGTGTGTCTGTGTATCTGTGTGTCTGTGTGTCTGTGTGTCTGTGTGTCTGTGTGTCTGTGTATCTGTGTGTCTGTGTGTCTGTGTGTCTGTGTGTCTGTGTGTCTGTGTGTCTGTGTGTCTGTGTGTCTGTGTGTCTGTGTGTCTGTGTGTCTGTGTGTCTGTGTGTCTGTGTGTCTGTGTGTCTGTGTGTCTGTGTACGTGTGTATGCATGTATGTGTGTCTGTGTGTCTGTGTGTCTGTGTATCTGTGTGTCTGTGTGTCTGTGTATCTGTGTGTCTGTGTGTCTGTGTGTCGGTGTGTCTGTGTGTCTGTGTGTCTGTGTGTCTGTGTATGTGTGTATGCATGTATGTGTGTCTGTGTATCTGTGTGTCTGTGTGTCTGTGTGTCTGTGTGTTTGTGTGTCTGTGTGTCTGTGTATCTGTGTGTCTGTGTATCTGTGTCTGTGTGTCTGTGCATCTGTGTGTCTGTGTATCTGTGTGTCTGTGTGTCTGTGTGTCTGTGTGTCTGTGTATCTGTGTGTCTGTGTGTCTGTGTGTCTGTGTGTCTGTGTGTCTGTGTGTCTGTGTGTCTGTGTGTCTGTGTGTCTGTGTGTCTGTGTGTCTGTGTGTCTGTGTGTCTGTGTGTCTGTGTGTCTGTGTGTCTGTGTGTCTGTGTGTCTGTGTGTCTGTGTGTCTGTGTGTCTGTGTGTCTGTGTATCTGTGTGTCTGTGTGTCTGTGTGTCTGTGTGTATGCGTGTATGTGTGTCTGTGTGTCTGTGTATCTGTGTATCTGTGTGTCTGTGTGTCTGTGTGTCTGTGTGTCTGTGTGTCTGTGTGTCTGTGTGTCTGTGTGTCTGTGTGTCTGTGTGTCTGTGTGTCTATGTGTCTGTGTGTCTGTGTACGTGTGTATGCATGTATGTGTGTCTGTGTGTCTGTGTGTCTGTGTATCTGTGTGTCTGTGTGTCTGTGTATCTGTGTGTCTGTGTGTCTGTGTGTCTGTGTGTCTGTGTGTCTGTGTGTCTGTGTGTCTGTGTGTCTGTGTATGTGTGTATGCATGTATGTGTGTCTGTGTATCTGTGTGTCTGTGTGTCTGTGTGTCTGTGTGTTTGTGTGTCTGTGTGTCTGTGTATCTGTGTGTCTGTGTATCTGTGTCTGTGTGTCTGTGTATCTGTGTGTCTGTGTATCTGTGTGTCTGTGTGTCTGTGTGTCTGTGTGTCTGTGTATCTGTGTGTCTGTGTGTCTGTGTGTCTGTGTGTCTGTGTGTCTGTGTGTCTGTGTGTCTGTGTGTCTGTGTGTCTGTGTGTCTGTGTGTCTGTGTGTCTGTGTGTCTGTGTGTCTGTGTGTCTGTGTGTCTGTGTGTCTGTGTATCTGTGTGTCTGTGTGTCTGTGTGTCTGTGTGTATGCGTGTATGTGTGTCTGTGTGTCTGTGTATCTGTGTATCTGTGTATCTCTGTGTCTGTGTGTCTGTGTGTCTGTGTGTCTGTGTGTCTGTGTGTCTGTGTGTCTGTGTGTCTGTGTGTCTGTGTGTCTGTGTGTCTGTGTGTCTGTGTGTCTGTGTGTCTGTGTGTATGCGTGTATGTGTGTATGTGTGTATGTGTGTATGTGTGTATGCATGTATGTGTGTCTGTGTATCTGTGTGTCTGTGTGTCTGTGTGTCTGTGTGTCTGTGTGTCTGTGTGTCTGTGTGTCTGTGTGTCTGTGTATGTGTGTATGCATGTATGTGTGTCTGTGTATCTGTGTGTCTGTGTGTCTGTGTGTCTGTGTGTCTGTGTGTCTGTGTGTCTGTGTGTCTGTGTGTCTGTGTATGTGTGTGTATGTGTGTATGCATGTATGTGTGTCTGTGTATCTGTGTGTCTGTGTATCTGTGTGTCTGTGTATCTGTGTGTCTGTGTGTCTGTGTGTCTGTGTGTCTGTGTGTCTGTGTGTCTGTGTATGTGTGTATGCATGTATGTGTGTCTGTGTATCTGTGTGTCTGTGTGTCTGTGTATCTGTGTGTCTGTGTGTATGTGTGCATGTGTGTCTGTGTGTCTGTGTATCTGTGTGTCTGTGTATCTGTGTCTGTGTGTCTGTGTGTCTGTGTATGTGTGTGTATGTGTGTATGCATGTATGTGTGTCTGTGTATCTGTGTATCTGTGTGTCTGTGTGTCTGTGTGTCTGTGTGTCTGTGTGTCTGTGTATCTGTGTGTCTGTGTGTCTGTGTGTCTGTGTATCTGTGTGTCTGTGTGTCTGTGTATCTGTGTATCTGTGTGTCTGTGTGTCTGTGTGTCTGTGTGTCTGTGTATGTGTGTGTATGTGTGTATGCATGTATGTGTGTCTGTGTATCTGTGTGTCTGTGTATCTGTGTGTCTGTGTGTCTGTGTGTCTGTGTGTCTGTGTGTCTGTGTGTCTGTGTGTCTGTGTCTGTGTGTCTGTGTGTCTGTGTATGTGTGTGTATGTGTGTATGCATGTATGTGTGTCTGTGTATCTGTGTGTCTGTGTGTCTGTGTGTCTGTGTGTCTGTGTGTCTGTGTGTCTGTGTGTCTGTGTGTCTGTGTCTGTGTGTCTGTGTGTCTGTGTATGTGTGTGTATGTGTGTATGCATGTATGTGTGTCTGTGTATCTGTGTGTCTGTGTGTCTGTGTGTCTGTGTGTCTGTGTATCTGTGTGTCTGTGTGTCTGTGTGTCTGTGTGTCTGTGTGTCTGTGTGTCTGTGTGTCTGTGTGTCTGTGTGTCTGTGTGTCTGTGTGTCTGTGTATGTGTGTATGCATGTATGTGTGTCTGTGTATCTGTGTGTCTGTGTGTCTGTGTATCTGTGTGTCTGTGTGTCTGTGTGCATGTGTGTCTGTGTGTCTGTGTGTCTGTGTGTCTGTGTGTCTGTGTGTCTGTGTGTCTGTGTGTCTGTGTATCTGTGTGTCTGTGTGTCTGTGTGTCTGTGTGTCTGTGTATCTGTGTGTCTGTGTGTCTGTGTGTCTGTGTGTCTGTGTATGTGTGTGTATGTGTGTATGCATGTATGTGTGTCTGTGTGTCTGTGTATCTGTTTGTCTGTGTGTCTGTGTGTCTGTGTGTCTGTGTATGTGTGTGTATGTGTGTATGCATGTATGTGTGTCTGTGTATCTGTGTGTCTGTGTGTCTGTGTATCTGTGTGTCTGTGTGTCTGTGTATGTGTGTGTGTTTGTGTGCATGCATGTATGTGTGTCTGTGTGTCTGTGTATCTGTGTATCTGTGTGTCTGTGTGTCTGTGTGTATGCATGTATGTGTGTCTGTGTATCTGTGTGTCTGTGTGTCTGTGTGTCTGTGTGTCTGTGTGTCTGTGTATCTGTGTGTCTGTGTCTGTGTGTCTGTGTGTCTGTGTGTCTGTGTGTCTGTGTATGTGTGTGTATGTGTGTATGCATGTATGTGTGTCTGTGTATCTGTGTATCTGTGTGTCTGTGTGTCTGTGTGTCTGTGTGTCTGTGTATCTGTGTGTCTGTGTGTCTGTGTGTCTGTGTGTCTGTGTATCTGTGTGTCTGTGTGTCTGTGTGTCTGTGTATGTGTGTGTATGTGTGTATGCATGTATGTGTGTCTGTGTAATTGTGTGTCTGTGTATCTGTGTGTCTGTGTGTCTTTGTGTCTGTGTCTGTGTGTCTGTGTGTCTGTGTATGTGTGTGTATGTGTGTATGCATGTATGTGTGTCTGTGTATCTGTGTGTCTGTGTGTCTGTGTATCTGTGTGTCTGTGTGTCTGTGTGTCTGTGTGTCTGTGTGTCTGTGTGTCTGTGTATGTGTGTATGCATGTATGTGTGTCTGTGTATCTGTGTGTCTGTGTGTCTGTGTATCTGTGTGTCTGTGTGTCTGTGTGCATGTGTGTCTGTGTGTCTGTGTGTCTGTGTGTCTGTGTGTCTGTGTGTCTGTGTGTCTGTGTATCTGTGTGTCTGTGTGTCTGTGTGTCTGTGTGTCTGTGTATCTGTGTGTCTGTGTGTCTGTGTGTCTGTGTATGTGTGTGTATGTGTGTATGCATGTATGTGTGTCTGTGTGTCTGTGTATCTGTTTGTCTGTGTGTCTGTGTGTCTGTGTGTCTGTGTATGTGTGTGTATGTGTGTATGCATGTATGTGTGTCTGTGTATCTGTGTGTCTGTGTGTCTGTGTATCTGTGTGTCTGTGTGTCTGTGTATGTGTGTGTGTATGTGTGCATGCATGTATGTGTGTCTGTGTGTCTGTGTATCTGTGTATCTGTGTGTCTGTGTGTATGCATGTATGTGTGTCTGTGTATCTGTGTATCTGTGTGTCTGTGTGTCTGTGTGTCTGTGTGTCTGTGTATCTGTGTGTCTGTGTATCTGTGTCTGTGTGTCTGTGTGTCTGTGTGTCTGTGTATGTGTGTGTATGTGTGTATGCATGTATGTGTGTCTGTGTATCTGTGTATCTGTGTGTCTGTGTGTCTGTGTGTCTGTGTGTCTGTGTATCTGTGTGTCTGTGTGTCTGTGTGTCTGTGTGTCTGTGTTTCTGTGTGTCTGTGTGTCTGTGTGTCTGTGTATGTGTGTGTATGTGTGTATGCATGTATGTGTGTCTGTGTAATTGTGTGTCTGTGTATCTGTGTGTCTGTGTGTCTTTGTGTCTGTGTCTGTGTGTCTGTGTGTCTGTGTATGTGTGTGTATGTGTGTATGCATGTATGTGTGTCTGTGTATCTGTGTGTCTGTGTGTCTGTGTATCTGTGTGTCTGTGTGTCTGTGTGTCTGTGTGTCTGTGTGTCTGTGTATCTGTGTGTCTGTGTGTCTGTGTGTCTGTGTGTCTGTGTGTCTGTGTGTCTGTGTGTCTGTGTGTCTGTGTGTCTGTGTGTCTGTGTGTCTGTGTGTCTGTGTGTCTGTGTGTCTGTGTGTCTGTGTGTCTGTGTGTCTGTGTGTCTGTGTACGTGTGTATGCATGTATGTGTGTCTGTGTGTCTGTGTGTCTGTGTATCTGTGTGTCTGTGTGTCTGTGTATCTGTGTGTCTGTGTGTCTGTGTGTCTGTGTGTCTGTGTGTCTGTGTGTCTGTGTGTCTGTGTATGTGTGTATGCATGTATGTGTGTCTGTGTATCTGTGTGTCTGTGTGTCTGTGTGTCTGTGTGTTTGTGTGTCTGTGTGTCTGTGTATCTGTGTGTCTGTGTATCTGTGTCTGTGTGTCTGTGTATCTGTGTGTCTGTGTATCTGTGTGTCTGTGTGTCTGTGTGTCTGTGTGTCTGTGTGTCTGTGTATCTGTGTGTCTGTGTGTCTGTGTGCATGTGTGTCTGTGTGTCTGTGTGTCTGTGTGTCTGTGTGTCTGTGTGTCTGTGTGTCTGTGTATCTGTGTGTCTGTGTGTCTGTGTGTCTGTGTGTCTGTGTATCTGTGTGTCTGTGTGTCTGTGTGTCTGTGTGTCTGTGTATGTGTGTGTATGTGTGTATGCATGTATGTGTGTCTGTGTGTCTGTGTATCTGTTTGTCTGTGTGTCTGTGTGTCTGTGTGTCTGTGTATGTGTGTGTATGTGTGTATGCATGTATGTGTGTCTGTGTATCTGTGTGTCTGTGTGTCTGTGTATCTGTGTGTCTGTGTGTCTGTGTATGTGTGTGTGTATGTGTGCATGCATGTATGTGTGTCTGTGTGTCTGTGTATCTGTGTATCTGTGTGTCTGTGTGTCTGTGTGTATGCATGTATGTGTGTCTGTGTATCTGTGTGTCTGTGTGTCTGTGTGTCTGTGTGTCTGTGTGTCTGTGTATCTGTGTGTCTGTGTATCTGTGTCTGTGTGTCTGTGTGTCTGTGTGTCTGTGTATGTGTGTGTATGTGTGTATGCATGTATGTGTGTCTGTGTATATGTGTATCTGTGTGTCTGTGTGTCTGTGTGTCTGTGTGTCTGTGTGTCTGTGTATCTGTGTGTCTGTGTGTCTGTGTGTCTGTGTGTCTGTGTATCTGTGTGTCTGTGTGTCTGTGTGTCTGTGTATGTGTGTGTATGTGTGTATGCATGTATGTGTGTCTGTGTAATTGTGTGTCTGTGTATCTGTGTGTCTGTGTGTCTTTGTGTCTGTGTCTGTGTGTCTGTGTGTCTGTGTATGTGTGTGTATGTGTGTATGCATGTATGTGTGTCTGTGTATCTGTGTGTCTGTGTGTCTGTGTATCTGTGTGTCTGTGTGTCTGTGTGTCTGTGTGTCTGTGTGTCTGTGTATCTGTGTGTCTGTGTGTCTGTGTGTCTGTGTGTCTGTGTGTCTGTGTGTCAGTGTGTCTGTGTGTCTGTGTGTCTGTGTGTCTGTGTGTCTGTGTGTCTGTGTGTCTGTGTGTCTGTGTGTCTGTGTACGTGTGTATGCATGTATGTGTGTCTGTGTGTCTGTGTGTCTGTGTATCTGTGTGTCTGTGTGTCTGTGTATCTGTGTGTCTGTGTGTCTGTGTGTCTGTGTGTCTGTGTGTCTGTGTGTCTGTGTGTCTGTGTGTCTGTGTGTCTGTGTATGTGTGTATGCATGTATGTGTGTCTGTGTATCTGTGTGTCTGTGTGTCTGTGTGTCTGTGTGTTTGTGTGTCTGTGTGTCTGTGTATCTGTGTGTCTGTGTATCTGTGTCTGTGTGTCTGTGTATCTGTGTGTCTGTGTATCTGTGTGTCTGTGTGTCTGTGTGTCTGTGTATCTGTGTGTCTGTGTGTCTGTGTGTCTGTGTGTCTGTGTGTCTGTGTGTCTGTGTGTCTGTGTGTCTGTGTGTCTGTGTGTCTGTGTGTCTGTGTGTCTGTGTGTCTGTGTGTCTGTGTGTCTGTGTGTCTGTGTGTCTGTGTGTCTGTGTGTCTGTGTGTCTGTGTATCTGTGTGTCTGTGTGTCTGTGTGTCTGTGTGTATGCGTGTATGTGTGTCTGTGTGTCTGTGTATCTGTGTATCTGTGTATCTGTGTGTCTGTGTGTCTGTGTGTCTGTGTGTCTGTGTGTCTGTGTGTCTGTGTGTCTGTGTGTCTGTGTGTCTGTGTGTCTGTGTGTCTGTGTGTCTGTGTGTCTGTGTGTATGCGTGTATGTGTGTATGTGTGTATGCATGTATGTGTGTCTGTGTATCTGTGTGTCTGTGTGTCTGTGTGTCTGTGTGTCTGTGTGTCTGTGTGTCTGTGTGTCTGTGTATGTGTGTATGCATGTATGTGTGTCTGTGTATCTGTGTGTCTGTGTGTCTGTGTGTCTGTGTATCTGTGTGTCTGTGTGTCTGTGTGTCTGTGTGTCTGTGTATGTGTGTGTATGTGTGTATGCATGTATGTGTGTCTGTGTATCTGTGTGTCTGTGTATCTGTGTGTCTGTGTATCTGTGTGTCTGTGTGTCTGTGTATCTGTGTATCTGTGTGTCTGTGTGTCTGTGTGTCTGTGTGTCTGTGTATGTGTGTGTACGTGTGTATGCATGTATGTGTGTCTGTGTATCTGTGTGTCTGTGTATCTGTGTGTCTGTGTATCTGTGTGTCTGTGTGTCTGTGTGTCTGTGTGTCTGTGTATCTGTGTGTCTGTGTGTCTGTGTGTCTGTGTGTCTGTGTGTCTGTGTGTCTGTGTGTCTGTGTGTCTGTGTGTCTGTGTGTCTGTGTGTCTGTGTGTCTGTGTGTCTGTGTGTCTGTGTGTCTGTGTGTCTGTGTGTCTGTGTGTCTGTGTGTCTGTGTGTCTGTGTGTCTGTGTGTCTGTGTGTCTGTGTGTCTGTGTGTCTGTGTATCTGTGTGTCTGTGTGTCTGTGTGTCTGTGTGTATGCGTGTATGTGTGTCTGTGTGTCTGTGTGTCTGTGTGTCTGTGTGTCTGTGTGTCTGTGTGTCTGTGTGTCTGTGTGTCTGTGTATGTGTGTGTATGTGTATCTGTGTGTCTGTGTGTCTGTGTCTCTGTGTGTCTGTGTGTCTGTGTGTCTGTGTGTCTGTGTGTCTGTGTGTCTGTGTGTGGCTTTGTGTCTGTGTGTCTGTGTGTCTGTGTGTCTGTGTGTCTGTGTGTCTGTGTGTCTGTGTGTCTGTGTGTCTGTGTATGTGTGTATGCATGTATGTGTGTCTGTGTATCTGTGTGTCTGTGTGTCTGTGTGTCTGTGTATCTGTGTGTCTGTGTGTCTGTGTGTCTGTGTGTCTGTGTATGTGTGTGTATGTGTGTATGCATGTATGTGTGTCTGTGTATCTGTGTGTCTGTGTATCTGTGTGTCTGTGTATCTGTGTGTCTGTGTGTCTGTGTGTCTGTGTGTCTGTGTATGTGTGTATGCATGTATGTGTGTCTGTGTATCTGTGTGTCTGTGTGTCTGTGTGTCTGTGTATCTGTGTGTCTGTGTGTCTGTGTGTCTGTGTGTCTGTGTATGTGTGTGTATGTGTGTATGCATGTATGTGTGTCTGTGTATCTGTGTGTCTGTGTATCTGTGTGTCTGTGTATCTGTGTATCTGTGTGTATGTGTGTCTGTGTGTCTGTGTGTCTGTGTATGTGTGTGTACGTGTGTATGCATGTATGTGTGTCTGTGTATCTGTGTGTCTGTGTGTCTGTGTGTCTGTGTGTCTGTGTGTCTGTGTGTCTGTGTGTCTGTGTGTCTGTGTGTCTGTGTGTCTGTGTGTCTGTGTGTCTGTGTGTCTGTGTGTCTGTGTATGTGTGTGTATGTGTATCTGTGTGTCTGTGTGTCTGTGTCTCTGTGTGTCTGTGTGTCTGTGTGTCTGTGTGTCTGTGTGTCTGTGTGTCTGTGTGTGGCTTTGTGTCTGTGTGTCTGTGTGTCTGTGTGTCTGTGTGTCTGTGTGTCTGTGTGTCTGTGTGTCTGTGTGTCTGTGTATGTGTGTATGCATGTATGTGTGTCTGTGTATCTGTGTGTCTGTGTGTCTGTGTGTCTGTGTATCTGTGTGTCTGTGTGTCTGTGTGTCTGTGTGTCTGTGTATGTGTGTGTATGTGTGTATGCATGTATGTGTGTCTGTGTATCTGTGTGTCTGTGTATCTGTGTGTCTGTGTATCTGTGTGTCTGTGTGTCTGTGTGTCTGTGTGTCTGTGTATGTGTGTATGCATGTATGTGTGTCTGTGTATCTGTGTGTCTGTGTGTCTGTGTGTCTGTGTGTCTGTGTGTCTGTGTGTCTGTGTGTCTGTGTGTCTGTGTGTCTGTGTGTCTGTGTGTCTGTGTGTCTGTGTGTCTGTGTATCTGTGTGTCTGTGTGTCTGTGTGTCTGTGTGTATGCGTGTATGTGTGTCTGTGTGTCTGTGTGTCTGTGTGTCTGTGTGTCTGTGTGTCTGTGTGTCTGTGTGTCTGTGTGTCTGTGTATGTGTGTGTATGTGTATCTGTGTGTCTGTGTGTCTGTGTCTCTGTGTGTCTGTGTGTCTGTGTGTCTGTGTGTCTGTGTGTCTGTGTGTCTGTGTGTCTGTGTGTGGCTTTGTGTCTGTGTGTCTGTGTGTCTGTGTGTCTGTGTGTCTGTGTGTCTGTGTGTCTGTGTGTCTGTGTGTCTGTGTATGTGTGTATGCATGTATGTGTGTCTGTGTATCTGTGTGTCTGTGTGTCTGTGTATCTGTGTGTCTGTGTGTCTGTGTGTCTGTGTGTCTGTGTGTCTGTGTGTCTGTGTGTCTGTGTGTCTGTGTGTCTGTGTATGTGTGTATGCATGTATGTGTGTCTGTGTATCTGTGTGTCTGTGTGTCTGTGTGTCTGTGTATCTGTGTGTCTGTGTGTCTGTGTGTCTGTGTGTCTGTGTATGTGTGTGTATGTGTGTATGCATGTATGTGTGTCTGTGTATCTGTGTGTCTGTGTATCTGTGTGTCTGTGTATCTGTGTGTCTGTGTGTCTGTGTGTCTGTGTGTCTGTGTATGTGTGTATGCATGTATGTGTGTCTGTGTATCTGTGTGTCTGTGTGTCTGTGTGTCTGTGTATCTGTGTGTCTGTGTGTCTGTGTGTCTGTGTGTCTGTGTATGTGTGTGTATGTGTGTATGCATGTATGTGTGTCTGTGTATCTGTGTGTCTGTGTATCTGTGTGTCTGTGTATCTGTGTGTCTGTGTATCTGTGTGTCTGTGTGTCTGTGTATCTGTGTATCTGTGTGTATGTGTGTCTGTGTGTCTGTGTGTCTGTGTATGTGTGTGTACGTGTGTATGCATGTATGTGTGTCTGTGTATCTGTGTGTCTGTGTGTCTGTGTGTCTGTGTGTCTGTGTGTCTGTGTGTCTGTGTGTCTGTGTGTCTGTGTGTCTGTGTGTCTGTGTGTCTGTGTGTCTGTGTGTCTGTGTGTCTGTGTATGTGTGTGTATGTGTATCTGTGTGTCTGTGTGTCTGTGTCTCTGTGTGTCTGTGTGTCTGTGTGTCTGTGTGTCTGTGTGTCTGTGTGTCTGTGTGTGGCTTTGTGTCTGTGTGTCTGTGTGTCTGTGTGTCTGTGTGTCTGTGTGTCTGTGTGTCTGTGTGTCTGTGTGTCTGTGTATGTGTGTATGCATGTATGTGTGTCTGTGTATCTGTGTGTCTGTGTGTCTGTGTGTCTGTGTATCTGTGTGTCTGTGTGTCTGTGTGTCTGTGTGTCTGTGTATGTGTGTGTATGTGTGTATGCATGTATGTGTGTCTGTGTATCTGTGTGTCTGTGTATCTGTGTGTCTGTGTATCTGTGTGTCTGTGTGTCTGTGTGTCTGTGTGTCTGTGTATGTGTGTATGCATGTATGTGTGTCTGTGTATCTGTGTGTCTGTGTGTCTGTGTGTCTGTGTATCTGTGTGTCTGTGTGTCTGTGTGTCTGTGTGTCTGTGTATGTGTGTGTATGTGTGTATGCATGTATGTGTGTCTGTGTATCTGTGTGTCTGTGTATCTGTGTGTCTGTGTATCTGTGTGTCTGTGTATCTGTGTGTCTGTGTGTCTGTGTATCTGTGTATCTGTGTGTATGTGTGTCTGTGTGTCTGTGTGTCTGTGTATGTGTGTGTACGTGTGTATGCATGTATGTGTGTCTGTGTATCTGTGTGTCTGTGTGTCTGTGTGTCTGTGTGTCTGTGTGTCTGTGTGTCTGTGTGTCTGTGTGTCTGTGTATGTGTGTATGCATGTATGTGTGTCTGTGTATCTGTGTGTCTGTGTGTCTGTGTGTCTGTGTATCTGTGTGTCTGTGTGTCTGTGTGTCTGTGTGTCTGTGTATGTGTGTGTATGTGTGTATGCATGTATGTGTGTCTGTGTATCTGTGTGTCTGTGTATCTGTGTGTCTGTGTATCTGTGTGTCTGTGTGTCTGTGTGTCTGTGTGTCTGTGTATGTGTGTATGCATGTATGTGTGTCTGTGTATCTGTGTGTCTGTGTGTCTGTGTGTCTGTGTATCTGTGTGTCTGTGTGTCTGTGTGTCTGTGTGTCTGTGTATGTGTGTGTATGTGTGTATGCATGTATGTGTGTCTGTGTATCTGTGTGTCTGTGTATCTGTGTGTCTGTGTATCTGTGTGTCTGTGTATCTGTGTGTCTGTGTGTCTGTGTGTCTGTGTATCTGTGTATCTGTGTGTATGTGTGTCTGTGTGTCTGTGTGTCTGTGTATGTGTGTGTACGTGTGTATGCATGTATGTGTGTCTGTGTATCTGTGTGTCTGTGTATCTGTGTGTCTGTGTATCTGTGTGTCTGTGTGTCTGTGTGTCTGTGTATCTGTGTGTCTGTGTGTCTGTGTGTCTGTGTGTCTGTGTGTCTGTGTGTCTGTGTGTCTGTGTGTCTGTGTGTCTGTGTGTCTGTGTGTCTGTGTGTCTGTGTGTCTGTGTGTCTGTGTGTCTGTGTGTCTGTGTGTCTGTGTGTCTGTGTGTCTGTGTGTCTGTGTGTCTGTGTGTCTGTGTGTCTGTGTGTCTGTGTGTCTGTGTGTCTGTGTGTCTGTGTGTCTGTGTGTCTGTGTGTATGCGTGTATGTGTGTCTGTGTGTCTGTGTGTCTGTGTGTCTGTGTGTCTGTGTGTCTGTGTGTCTGTGTGTCTGTGTGTCTGTGTATGTGTGTGTATGTGTATCTGTGTGTCTGTGTGTCTGTGTGTCTGTGTGTCTGTGTGTCTGTGTGTCTGTGTGTCTGTGTGTCTGTGTGTCTGTGTGTCTGTGTGTCTGTGTGTGGCTTTGTGTCTGTGTGTCTGTGTGTCTGTGTGTCTGTGTGTCTGTGTGTCTGTGTGTCTGTGTGTCTGTGTGTCTGTGTGTCTGTGTGTCTGTGTGTATGTGTGTATGTGTGTCTGTGTGTCTGTGTGTCTGTGTGTCTGTGTGTCTGTGTGTCTGTGTGTCTGTGTGTCTGTGTGTCTGTGTGTCTGTGTATGTGTGTGTATGTGTGTATGCATGTATGTGTGTCTGTGTATCTGTGTGTCTGTGTATCTGTGTGTCTGTGTATCTGTGTGTCTGTGTGTCTGTGTGTCTGTGTATCTGTGTATCTGTGTGTATGTGTGTCTGTGTGTCTGTGTGTCTGTGTATGTGTGTGTACGTGTGTATGCATGTATGTGTGTCTGTGTATCTGTGTGTCTGTGTATCTGTGTGTCTGTGTATCTGTGTGTCTGTGTGTCTGTGTGTCTGTGTGTCTGTGTATCTGTGTGTCTGTGTGTCTGTGTGTCTGTGTGTCTGTGTGTCTGTGTGTCTGTGTGTCTGTGTGTCTGTGTGTCTGTGTGTCTGTGTGTCTGTGTGTCTGTGTGTCTGTGTGTCTGTGTGTCTGTGTGTCTGTGTGTCTGTGTGTCTGTGTGTCTGTGTGTCTGTGTGTCTGTGTGTCTGTGTGTCTGTGTGTCTGTGTGTCTGTGTGTCTGTGTGTCTGTGTGTCTGTGTGTCTGTGTGTCTGTGTGTATGCGTGTATGTGTGTCTGTGTGTCTGTGTGTCTGTGTGTCTGTGTGTCTGTGTGTCTGTGTGTCTGTGTGTCTGTGTGTCTGTGTATGTGTGTGTATGTGTATCTGTGTGTCTGTGTGTCTGTGTGTCTGTGTGTCTGTGTGTCTGTGTGTCTGTGTGTCTGTGTGTCTGTGTGTCTGTGTGTCTGTGTGTGGCTTTGTGTCTGTGTGTCTGTGTGTCTGTGTGTCTGTGTGTCTGTGTGTCTGTGTGTCTGTGTGTCTGTGTGTCTGTGTGTCTGTGTGTCTGTGTGTATGTGTGTCTGTGTGTCTGTGTGTCTGTGTGTCTGTGTGTCTGTGTGTCTGTGTGTCTGTGTGTCTGTGTGTCTGTGTGTCTGTGTGTCTGTGTGTCTGTGTGTCTGTGTGTCTGTGTGTCTGTGTGTCTGTGTGTCTGTGTGTCTGTGTATGTGTGTAAGCATGTATGTGTGTCTGTGTATCTGTGTGTCTGTGTGTCTGTGTGTCTGTGTATCTGTGTGTCTGTGTGTCTGTGTGTCTGTGTGTCTGTGTGTCTGTGTGTCTGTGTGTCTGTGTGTCTGTGTGTCTCTGTATGTGTGTGTATGTGTGTATGCATGTATGTGTGTCTGTGTATCTGTGTGTCTGTGTATCTGTGTGTCTGTGTGTCTGTGTATCTGTGTGTCTGTGTGTCTGTGTGTCTGTGTGTCTGTGTATGTGTGTGTATGTGTGTATGCATGTATGTGTGTCTGTGTATCTGTGTGTCTGTGTATCTGTGTGTCTGTGTGTCTGTGTGTCTGTGTGTCTGTGTGTCTGTGTGTCTGTGTGTCTGTGTGTCTGTGTGTCTGTGTGTCTGTGTGTCTGTGTGTCTGTGTATGTGTGTGTATGTGTATCTGTGTGTCTGTGTGTATGTGTGTCTGTGTGTCTGTGTGTCTGTGTGTCTGTGTGTCTGTGTGTCTGTGTGTCTGTGTGTCTGTGTGTCTGTGTGTCTGTGTGTCTGTGTGTCTGTGTGTCTGTGTGTCTGTGTGTCTGTGTGTCTGTGTGTGGCTTTGTGTCTGTGTGTCTGTGTGTCTGTGTGTCTGTGTGTCTGTGTGTCTGTGTGTCTGTGTGTCTGTGTGTCTGTGTGTCTGTGTGTCTGTGTGTCTGTGTGTCTGTGTGTCTGTGTGTCTGTGTGTCTGTGTGTCTGTGTGTGGCTTTGTGTCTGTGTGTCTGTGTGTCTGTGTGTCTGTGTGTCTGTGTGTCTGTGTGTCTGTGTGTCTGTGTGTCTGTGTGTCTGTGTGTCTGTGTGTATGTGTGTATGTGTGTCTGTGTGTCTGTGTGTCTGTGTGTGTCTGTGTGTATGTGTGTCTGTGTGTCTGTGTGTCTGTGTGTCTGTGTGTCTGTGTGTCTGTGTGTCTGTGTGTCTGTGTGTCTGTGTGTCTGTGTGTCTGTGTGTCTGTGTATCTGTGTGTCTGTGTGTCTGTGTGTGGCTTTGTGTCTGTGTGTCTGTGTGTCTGTGTGTCTGTGTGTCTGTGTGTCTGTGTGTCTGTGTGTCTGTGTGTCTGTGTGTCTGTGTGTCTGTGTGTATGTGTGTATGTGTGTCTGTGTGTCTGTGTGTCTGTGTGTCTGTGTGTCTGTGTGTCTGTGTGTCTGTGTGTCTGTGTGTCTGTGTGTCTGTGTGTCTGTGTGTCTGTGTGTCTGTGTGTCTGTGTGTCTGTGTGTCTGTGTATGTGTGTAAGCATGTATGTGTGTCTGTGTATCTGTGTGTCTGTGTGTCTGTGTATCTGTGTGTCTGTGTGTCTGTGTGTCTGTGTGTCTGTGTGTCTGTGTGTCTGTGTGTCTGTGTGTCTGTGTGTCTGTGTATGTGTGTGTATGTGTGTATGCATGTATGTGTGTCTGTGTATCTGTGTGTCTGTGTATCTGTGTGTCTGTGTGTCTGTGTATCTGTGTGTCTGTGTGTCTGTGTGTCTGTGTGTCTGTGTATGTGTGTGTATGTGTGTATGCATGTATGTGTGTCTGTGTATCTGTGTGTCTGTGTATCTGTGTGTCTGTGTGTCTGTGTGTCTGTGTGTCTGTGTGTCTGTGTGTCTGTGTGTCTGTGTGTCTGTGTGTCTGTGTGTCTGTGTGTCTGTGTGTCTGTGTGTCTGTGTGTCTGTGTATGTGTGTGTATGTGTATCTGTGTGTCTGTGTGTATGTGTGTCTGTGTGTCTGTGTGTCTGTGTGTCTGTGTGTCTGTGTGTCTGTGTGTCTGTGTGTCTGTGTGTCTGTGTGTCTGTGTGTCTGTGTGTCTGTGTGTCTGTGTGTCTGTGTGTCTGTGTGTCTGTGTGTCTGTGTGTCTGTGTGTCTGTGTGTGGCTTTGTGTCTGTGTGTCTGTGTGTCTGTGTATCTGTGTGTCTGTGTGTCTGTGTGTCTGTGTGTCTGTGTGTCTGTGTGTCTGTGTGTCTGTGTGTCTGTGTGTCTGTGTGTCTGTGTGTCTGTGTGTCTGTGTGTCTGTGTATGTGTGTGTACGTGTGTATGCATGTATGTGTGTCTGTGTGTCTGTGTATCTGTGTATCTGTGTATCTGTGTGTCTGTGTGTCTGTGTGTCTGTGTGTCTGTGTGTCTGTGTGTCTGTGTGTATGCATGTATGTGTGTCTGTGTGTCTGTGTATCTGTGTGTCTGTGTGTCTGTGTGTCTGTGTGTCTGTGTGTCTGTGTGTCTGTGTGTCTGTGTGTCTGTGTGTCTGTGTATGTGTGTATGCATGTATGTGTGTCTGTGTATCTGTGTGTCTGTGTGTCTGTGTATCTGTGTGTCTGTGTGTCTGTGTGTCTGTGTGTCTGTGTGTCTGTGTGTCTGTGTGTCTGTGTGTCTGTGTGTCTGTGTATCTGTGTGTCTGTGTGTCTGTGTGTCTGTGTGTCTGTGTGTCTGTGTGTCTGTGTGTCTGTGTGTCTGTGTGTCTGTGTGTCTGTGTGTTTGTGTGTCTGTGTGTCTGTGTGTCTGTGTGTCTGTGTGTCTGTGTGTCTGTGTGTCTGTGTGTCTGTGTGTTTGTGTGTCTGTGTGTCTGTGTGTCTGTGTGTCTGTGTGTCTGTGTGTCTGTGTGTCTGTGTGTCTGTGTGTCTGTGTGTCTGTGTGTCTGTGTGTCTGTGTGTCTGTGTGTCTGTGTGTCTGTGTGTCTGTGTGTCTGTGTGTCTGTGTGTCTGTGTGTCTGTGTGTCTGTGTGTCTGTGTGTCTGTGTGTCTGTGTGTCTGTGTGTCTGTGTGTCTGTGTGTGGCTTTGTGTCTGTGTGTCTGTGTGTCTGTGTGTCTGTGTGTCTGTGTGTCTGTGTGTCTGTGTGTCTGTGTATGTGTGTGTATGTGTGTATGCATGTATGTGTGTCTGTGTATCTGTGTGTCTGTGTATCTGTGTGTCTGTGTGTCTGTGTATCTGTGTGTCTGTGTGTCTGTGTGTCTGTGTGTCTGTGTATGTGTGTGTATGTGTGTATGCATGTATGTGTGTCTGTGTATCTGTGTGTCTGTGTATCTGTGTGTCTGTGTGTCTGTGTGTCTGTGTGTCTGTGTGTCTGTGTGTCTGTGTGTCTGTGTGTCTGTGTATGTGTGTGTATGTGTATCTGTGTGTCTGTGTGTATGTGTGTCTGTGTGTCTGTGTGTCTGTGTGTCTGTGTGTCTGTGTGTCTGTGTGTCTGTGTGTCTGTGTGTCTGTGTGTCTGTGTGTCTGTGTGTCTGTGTGTGGCTTTGTGTCTGTGTGTGGCTTTGTGTCTGTGTATCTGTGTGTCTGTGTGTCTGTGTGTCTGTGTGTCTGTGTGTATGCGTGTATGTGTGTCTGTGTGTCTGTGTGTCTGTGTGTCTGTGTGTCTGTGTGTCTGTGTGTCTGTGTGTCTGTGTATGTGTGTGTATGTGTATCTGTGTGTCTGTGTGTCTGTGTGTCTGTGTGTCTGTGTGTCTGTGTGTCTGTGTGTCTGTGTGTCTGTGTGTCTGTGTGTCTGTGTGTGGCTTTGTGTCTGTGTGTCTGTGTGTCTGTGTGTCTGTGTGTCTGTGTGTCTGTGTGTCTGTGTGTCTGTGTGTCTGTGTGTCTGTGTGTATGTGTGTCTGTGTGTCTGTGTGTCTGTGTGTCTGTGTGTCTGTGTGTCTGTGTGTCTGTGTGTCTGTGTGTCTGTGTGTCTGTGTGTCTGTGTGTCTGTGTGTCTGTGTGTCTGTGTGTCTGTGTGTCTGTGTGTCTGTGTGTCTGTGTATGTGTGTAAGCATGTATGTGTGTCTGTGTATCTGTGTGTCTGTGTGTCTGTGTATCTGTGTGTCTGTGTGTCTGTGTGTCTGTGTGTCTGTGTGTCTGTGTGTCTGTGTGTCTGTGTGTCTGTGTGTCTGTGTGTCTGTGTATGTGTGTGTATGTGTGTATGCATGTATGTGTGTCTGTGTATCTGTGTGTCTGTGTGTCTGTGTATCTGTGTGTCTGTGTGTCTGTGTGTCTGTGTGTCTGTGTATGTGTGTGTATGTGTGTATGCATGTATGTGTGTCTGTGTATCTGTGTGTCTGTGTATCTGTGTGTCTGTGTATCTGTGTGTCTGTGTGTCTGTGTATCTGTGTGTCTGTGTGTCTGTGTGTCTGTGTGTCTGTGTGTCTGTGTGTCTGTGTGTCTGTGTGTCTGTGTATCTGTGTGTCTGTGTGTCTGTGTGTCTGTGTGTCTGTGTGTCTGTGTGTCTGTGTGTCTGTGTGTCTGTGTGTCTGTGTGTTTGTGTGTCTGTGTGTCTGTGTGTCTGTGTGTCTGTGTGTCTGTGTGTCTGTGTGTCTGTGTGTCTGTGTGTCTGTGTGTTTGTGTGTCTGTGTGTCTGTGTGTCTGTGTGTCTGTGTGTCTGTGTGTCTGTGTGTCTGTGTGTCTGTGTGTCTGTGTGTCTGTGTGTCTGTGTGTCTGTGTGTCTGTGTGTCTGTGTGTCTGTGTGTCTGTGTGTCTGTGTGTCTGTGTGTCTGTGTGTCTGTGTGTCTGTGTGTCTGTGTGTCTGTGTGTCTGTGTGTCTGTGTGTCTGTGTGTGGCTTTGTGTCTGTGTGTCTGTGTGTCTGTGTGTCTGTGTGTCTGTGTGTCTGTGTGTCTGTGTGTCTGTGTGTCTGTGTATGTGTGTGTATGTGTGTATGCATGTATGTGTGTCTGTGTATCTGTGTGTCTGTGTATCTGTGTGTCTGTGTGTCTGTGTATCTGTGTGTCTGTGTGTCTGTGTGTCTGTGTGTCTGTGTATGTGTGTGTATGTGTGTATGCATGTATGTGTGTCTGTGTATCTGTGTGTCTGTGTATCTGTGTGTCTGTGTGTCTGTGTGTCTGTGTGTCTGTGTGTCTGTGTGTCTGTGTGTCTGTGTGTCTGTGTGTCTGTGTGTCTGTGTATGTGTGTGTATGTGTATCTGTGTGTCTGTGTGTATGTGTGTCTGTGTGTCTGTGTGTCTGTGTGTCTGTGTGTCTGTGTGTCTGTGTGTCTGTGTGTCTGTGTGTCTGTGTGTCTGTGTGTCTGTGTGTCTGTGTGTCTGTGTGTCTGTGTGTCTGTGTGTCTGTGTGTGGCTTTGTGTCTGTGTGTCTGTGTGTCTGTGTATCTGTGTGTCTGTGTGTCTGTGTGTCTGTGTGTCTGTGTGTATGCGTGTATGTGTGTCTGTGTGTCTGTGTGTCTGTGTGTCTGTGTGTCTGTGTGTCTGTGTGTCTGTGTGTCTGTGTATGTGTGTGTATGTGTATCTGTGTGTCTGTGTGTCTGTGTGTCTGTGTGTCTGTGTGTCTGTGTGTCTGTGTGTCTGTGTGTCTGTGTGTCTGTGTGTCTGTGTGTCTGTGTGTCTGTGTGTGGCTTTGTGTCTGTGTGTCTGTGTGTCTGTGTGTCTGTGTGTCTGTGTGTCTGTGTGTCTGTGTGTCTGTGTGTCTGTGTGTATGTGTGTCTGTGTGTCTGTGTGTCTGTGTGTCTGTGTGTCTGTGTGTCTGTGTGTCTGTGTGTCTGTGTGTCTGTGTGTCTGTGTGTCTGTGTGTCTGTGTGTCTGTGTGTCTGTGTGTCTGTGTGTCTGTGTGTCTGTGTATGTGTGTAAGCATGTATGTGTGTCTGTGTATCTGTGTGTCTGTGTGTCTGTGTATCTGTGTGTCTGTGTGTCTGTGTGTCTGTGTGTCTGTGTGTCTGTGTGTCTGTGTGTCTGTGTGTCTGTGTGTCTGTGTATGTGTGTGTATGTGTGTATGCATGTATGTGTGTCTGTGTATCTGTGTGTCTGTGTATCTGTGTGTCTGTGTGTCTGTGTATCTGTGTGTCTGTGTGTCTGTGTGTCTGTGTGTCTGTGTATGTGTGTGTATGTGTGTATGCATGTATGTGTGTCTGTGTATCTGTGTGTCTGTGTATCTGTGTGTCTGTGTGTCTGTGTGTCTGTGTGTCTGTGTGTCTGTGTGTCTGTGTGTCTGTGTGTCTGTGTGTCTGTGTGTCTGTGTGTCTGTGTATGTGTGTGTATGTGTATCTGTGTGTCTGTGTGTATGTGTGTCTGTGTGTCTGTGTGGCTGTGTGTCTGTGTGTCTGTGTGTCTGTGTGTCTGTGTGTCTGTGTGTCTGTGTGTCTGTGTGTCTGTGTGTCTGTGTGTCTGTGTGTCTGTGTGTCTGTGTGTCTGTGTGTGGCTTTGTGTCTGTGTGTCTGTGTGTCTGTGTATCTGTGTGTCTGTGTGTCTGTGTGTCTGTGTGTCTGTGTGTCTGTGTGTCTGTGTGTCTGTGTGTCTGTGTGTCTGTGTGTCTGTGTGTCTGTGTGTCTGTGTGTCTGTGTGTCTGTGTATGTGTGTGTACGTGTGTATGCATGTATGTGTGTCTGTGTGTCTGTGTATCTGTGTATCTGTGTGTCTGTGTGTCTGTGTGTCTGTGTGTCTGTGTGTCTGTGTGTCTGTGTGTCTGTGTGTATGCATGTATGTGTGTCTGTGTGTCTGTGTATCTGTGTGTCTGTGTGTCTGTGTGTCTGTGTGTCTGTGTGTCTGTGTGTCTGTGTGTCTGTGTGTCTGTGTGTCTGTGTATGTGTGTATGCATGTATGTGTGTCTGTGTATCTGTGTGTCTGTGTGTCTGTGTATCTGTGTGTCTGTGTGTCTGTGTGTCTGTGTGTCTGTGTGTCTGTGTGTCTGTGTATCTGTGTGTCTGTGTGTCTGTGTGTCTGTGTGTCTGTGTGTCTGTGTGTCTGTGTGTCTGTGTGTCTGTGTGTCTGTGTGTCTGTGTGTCTGTGTGTTTGTGTGTCTGTGTGTCTGTGTGTCTGTGTGTCTGTGTGTCTGTGTGTCTGTGTGTCTGTGTGTCTGTGTGTCTGTGTGTCTGTGTGTCTGTGTGTCTGTGTGTCTGTGTGTCTGTGTGTCTGTGTGTCTGTGTGTCTGTGTGTCTGTGTGTCTGTGTGTCTGTGTGTCTGTGTGTCTGTGTGTCTGTGTGTCTGTGTGTCTGTGTGTCTGTGTGTCTGTGTGTCTGTGTGTCTGTGTGTCTGTGTGTCTGTGTGTCTGTGTGTCTGTGTGTCTGTGTGTCTGTGTGTGGCTTTGTGTCTGTGTGTCTGTGTGTCTGTGTGTCTGTGTGTCTGTGTGTCTGTGTGTCTGTGTGTCTGTGTATGTGTGTGTATGTGTGTATGCATGTATGTGTGTCTGTGTATCTGTGTGTCTGTGTATCTGTGTGTCTGTGTGTCTGTGTATCTGTGTGTCTGTGTGTCTGTGTGTCTGTGTGTCTGTGTATGTGTGTGTATGTGTGTATGCATGTATGTGTGTCTGTGTATCTGTGTGTCTGTGTATCTGTGTGTCTGTGTGTCTGTGTGTCTGTGTGTCTGTGTGTCTGTGTGTCTGTGTGTCTGTGTGTCTGTGTGTCTGTGTATGTGTGTGTATGTGTATCTGTGTGTCTGTGTGTATGTGTGTCTGTGTGTCTGTGTGTCTGTGTGTCTGTGTGTCTGTGTGTCTGTGTGTCTGTGTGTCTGTGTGTCTGTGTGTCTGTGTGTCTGTGTGTCTGTGTGTCTGTGTGTCTGTGTGTCTGTGTATGTGTGTGTACGTGTGTATGCATGTATGTGTGTCTGTGTGTCTGTGTATCTGTGTATCTGTGTGTCTGTGTGTCTGTGTGTCTGTGTGTCTGTGTGTCTGTGTGTCTGTGTGTCTGTGTGTATGCATGTATGTGTGTCTGTGTGTCTGTGTATCTGTGTGTCTGTGTGTCTGTGTGTCTGTGTGTCTGTGTGTCTGTGTGTCTGTGTGTCTGTGTGTCTGTGTATGTGTGTATGCATGTATGTGTGTCTGTGTATCTGTGTGTCTGTGTGTCTGTGTATCTGTGTGTCTGTGTGTCTGTGTGTCTGTGTGTCTGTGTGTCTGTGTGTCTGTGTGTCTGTGTATCTGTGTGTCTGTGTGTCTGTGTGTCTGTGTGTCTGTGTGTCTGTGTGTCTGTGTGTCTGTGTGTCTGTGTGTCTGTGTGTCTGTGTGTCTGTGTGTTTGTGTGTCTGTGTGTCTGTGTGTCTGTGTGTCTGTGTGTCTGTGTGTCTGTGTGTCTGTGTGTCTGTGTGTCTGTGTGTCTGTGTGTCTGTGTGTCTGTGTGTCTGTGTGTCTGTGTGTCTGTGTGTCTGTGTGTCTGTGTGTCTGTGTGTCTGTGTGTCTGTGTGTCTGTGTGTCTGTGTGTCTGTGTGTCTGTGTGTCTGTGTGTCTGTGTGTCTGTGTGTCTGTGTGTCTGTGTGTCTGTGTGTCTGTGTGTCTGTGTGTCTGTGTGTCTGTGTGTGGCTTTGTGTCTGTGTGTCTGTGTGTCTGTGTGTCTGTGTGTCTGTGTGTCTGTGTGTCTGTGTGTCTGTGTATGTGTGTGTATGTGTGTATGCATGTATGTGTGTCTGTGTATCTGTGTGTCTGTGTATCTGTGTGTCTGTGTGTCTGTGTATCTGTGTGTCTGTGTGTCTGTGTGTCTGTGTGTCTGTGTATGTGTGTGTATGTGTGTATGCATGTATGTGTGTCTGTGTATCTGTGTGTCTGTGTATCTGTGTGTCTGTGTGTCTGTGTGTCTGTGTGTCTGTGTGTCTGTGTGTCTGTGTGTCTGTGTGTCTGTGTGTCTGTGTATGTGTGTGTATGTGTATCTGTGTGTCTGTGTGTATGTGTGTCTGTGTGTCTGTGTGTCTGTGTGTCTGTGTGTCTGTGTGTCTGTGTGTCTGTGTGTCTGTGTGTCTGTGTGTCTGTGTGTCTGTGTGTCTGTGTGTCTGTGTGTCTGTGTGTGGCTTTGTGTCTGTGTGTCTGTGTGTCTGTGTATCTGTGTGTCTGTGTGTCTGTGTGTCTGTGTGTCTGTGTGTCTGTGTGTCTGTGTGTCTGTGTGTCTGTGTGTCTGTGTGTCTGTGTGTCTGTGTGTCTGTGTGTCTGTGTGTCTGTGTGTCTGTGTGTCTGTGTGTCTGTGTGTCTGTGTGTCTGTGTATGTGTGTGTACGTGTGTATGCATGTATGTGTGTCTGTGTGTCTGTGTATCTGTGTATCTGTGTGTCTGTGTGTCTGTGTGTCTGTGTGTCTGTGTGTCTGTGTGTCTGTGTGTCTGTGTGTCTGTGTGTATGCATGTATGTGTGTCTGTGTGTCTGTGTATCTGTGTGTCTGTGTGTCTGTGTGTCTGTGTGTCTGTGTGTCTGTGTGTCTGTGTATGTGTGTATGCATGTATGTGTGTCTGTGTATCTGTGTGTCTGTGTGTCTGTGTATCTGTGTGTCTGTGTGTCTGTGTGTCTGTGTGTCTGTGTGTCTGTGTGTCTGTGTGTCTGTGTGTCTGTGTGTCTGTGTATCTGTGTGTCTGTGTGTCTGTGTGTCTGTGTGTCTGTGTGTCTGTGTGTCTGTGTGTCTGTGTGTCTGTGTGTCTGTGTGTCTGTGTGTTTGTGTGTCTGTGTGTCTGTGTGTCTGTGTGTCTGTGTGTTTGTGTGTCTGTGTGTCTGTGTGTCTGTGTGTCTGTGTGTCTGTGTGTCTGTGTGTCTGTGTGTCTGTGTGTCTGTGTGTCTGTGTGTCTGTGTGTCTGTGTGTCTGTGTGTCTGTGTGTCTGTGTGTCTGTGTGTCTGTGTGTCTGTGTGTCTGTGTGTCTGTGTGTCTGTGTGTCTGTGTGTCTGTGTGTCTGTGTGTCTGTGTGTCTGTGTGTCTGTGTGTCTGTGTGTCTGTGTGTCTGTGTGTGGCTTTGTGTCTGTGTGTCTGTGTGTCTGTGTGTCTGTGTGTCTGTGTCTCTGTGTGTCTGTGTGTCTGTGTGTCTGTGTGTCTGTGTATCTGTGTGTCTGTGTGTATGTGTGTCTGTGTGTCTGTGTGTCTGTGTGTCTGTGTATCTGTGTGTCTCTGTGTCTGTGTGTCTGTGTGTCTGTGTGTCTGTGTGTCTGTGTATGTGTGTGTATGTGTGTATGCATGTATGTGTGTCTGTGTATCTGTGTGTCTGTGTATCTGTGTGTCTGTGTATCTGTGTGTCTGTGTGTCTGTGTGTCTGTGTGTCTGTGTGTCTGTGTGTCTGTGTGTCTGTGTGTATGCATGTATGTGTGTCTGTGTGTCTGTGTATCTGTGTGTCTGTGTGTCTGTGTGTCTGTGTGTCTGTGTGTCTGTGTGTCTGTGTATGTGTGTATGCATGTATGTGTGTCTGTGTATCTGTGTGTCTGTGTGTCTGTGTATCTGTGTGTCTGTGTGTCTGTGTGTCTGTGTGTCTGTGTGTCTGTGTGTCTGTGTGTCTGTGTGTCTGTGTGTCTGTGTATCTGTGTGTCTGTGTGTCTGTGTGTCTGTGTGTCTGTGTGTCTGTGTGTCTGTGTGTCTGTGTGTCTGTGTGTCTGTGTGTTTGTGTGTCTGTGTGTCTGTGTGTCTGTGTGTCTGTGTGTCTGTGTGTCTGTGTGTCTGTGTGTCTGTGTGTCTGTGTGTCTGTGTGTCTGTGTGTCTGTGTGTCTGTGTGTCTGTGTGTCTGTGTGTCTGTGTGTCTGTGTGTCTGTGTGTCTGTGTGTCTGTGTGTCTGTGTGTCTGTGTGTCTGTGTGTCTGTGTGTCTGTGTGTCTGTGTGTCTGTGTGTCTGTGTGTGGCTTTGTGTCTGTGTGTCTGTGTGTCTGTGTGTCTGTGTGTCTGTGTGTCTGTGTGTCTGTGTGTCTGTGTATCTGTGTGTCTGTGTGTATGTGTGTCTGTGTGTCTGTGTGTCTGTGTGTCTGTGTATCTGTGTGTCTCTGTGTCTGTGTGTCTGTGTGTCTGTGTGTCTGTGTGTCTGTGTATGTGTGTGTATGTGTGTATGCATGTATGTGTGTCTGTGTATCTGTGTGTCTGTGTATCTGTGTGTCTGTGTGTCTGTGTGTCTGTGTGTCTGTGTGTCTGTGTGTCTGTGTGTCTGTGTATGTGTGTGTATGTGTGTATGCATGTATGTGTGTCTGTGTATCTGTGTGTCTGTGTGTCTGTGTGTCTGTGTGTCTGTGTGTCTGTGTGTCTGTGTATGTGTGTATGCATGTATGTGTGTCTGTGTATCTGTGTGTCTGTGTGCCTGTGTATCTGTGTGTCTCTGTGTCTGTGTGTCTGTGTGTCTGTGTGTCTGTGTATGTGTGTGTATGTGTGTATGCATTTATGTGTGTCTGTGTGTCTGTGTGTCTGTGTATGTGTGTATGTGTATCTGTGTGTCTGTGTGTATGTGTGTCTGTGTGTCTGTGTGTCTGTGTGTCTGTGTGTCTGTGTGTCTGTGTGTCTGTGTGTCTGTGTGTCTGTGTGTCTGTGTGTCTGTGTGTCTGTGTGTGGTTTTGTGTCTGTGTGTCTGTGTGTCTGTGTATCTGTGTGTCTGTGTGTCTGTGTGTCTGTGTGTCTGTGTGTCTGTGTGTCTGTGTGTCTGTGTGTCTGTGTGTCTGTGTGTCTGTGTGTCTGTGTGTCTGTGTATCTGTGTGTCTGTGTGTATGTGTGTCTGTGTGTCTGTGTGTCTGTGTGTCTGTGTATCTGTGTGTCTGTGTGTCTGTGTGTCTGTGTGTCTGTGTGTCTGTGTGTCTGTGTATGTGTGTGTATGTGTGTATGCATGTATGTGTGTCTGTGTATCTGTGTGTCTGTGTATCTGTGTGTCTGTGTATCTGTGTGTCTGTGTGTCTGTGTGTCTGTGTGTCTGTGTATGTGTGTGTATGTGTGTATGCATGTATGTGTGTCTGTGTATCTGTGTGTCTGTGTGTCTGTGTGTCTGTGTGTCTATGTGTCTGTGTGTCTGTGTGTCTGTGTATGTGTGTATGCATGTATGTGTGTCTGTGTATCTGTGTGTCTGTGTGTCTGTGTATCTGTGCGTCTCTGTGTCTGTGTGTCTGTGTGTCTGTGTGTCTGTGTATGTGTGTGTATGTGTGTATGCATGTATGTGTGTCTGTGTGTCTGTGTGTCTGTGTATGTGTGTGTATGTGTATCTGTGTGTCTGTGTGTATGTGTGTCTGTGTGTCTGTGTGTCTGTGTGTCTGTGTGTCTGTGTGTCTGTGTGTCTGTGTGTCTGTGTGTCTGTGTGTCTGTGTGTCTGTGTGTCTGTGTGTCTGTGTGTGGCTTTGTGTCTGTGTGTCTGTGTGTCTGTGTATCTGTGTGTCTGTGTGTCTGTGTGTCTGTGTGTCTGTGTGTCTGTGTGTCTGTGTGTCTGTGTGTCTGTGTGTCTGTGTGTCTGTGTGTCTGTGTGTCTGTGTGTCTGTGTATGTGTGTGTACGTGTGTATGCATGTATGTGTGTCTGTGTGTCTGTGTATCTGTGTGTCTGTGTGTCTGTGTGTCTGTGTGTCTGTGTGTCTGTGTGTCTGTGTGTCTGTGTGTCTGTGTGTCTGTGTGTCTGTGTGTCTGTGTGTCTGTGTATCTGTGTGTCTGTGTGTATGTGTGTCTGTGTGTCTGTGTGTCTGTGTGTCTGTGTATCTGTGTGTCTCTGTGTCTGTGTGTCTGTGTGTCTGTGTGTCTGTGTGTCTGTGTATGTGTGTGTATGTGTGTATGCATGTATGTGTGTCTGTGTATCTGTGTGTCTGTGTATCTGTGTGTCTGTGTGTCTGTGTGTCTGTGTGTCTGTGTGTCTGTGTGTCTGTGTGTCTGTGTGTCTGTGTGTCTGTGTATGTGTGTGTATGTGTGTATGCATGTATGTGTGTCTGTGTATCTGTGTGTCTGTGTGTCTGTGTGTCTGTGTGTCTGTGTGTCTGTGTGTCTGTGTATGTGTGTATGCATGTATGTGTGTCTGTGTATCTGTGTGTCTGTGTGCCTGTGTATCTGTGTGTCTCTGTGTCTGTGTGTCTGTGTGTCTGTGTGTCTGTGTGTCTGTGTATGTGTGTGTATGTGTGTATGCATTTATGTGTGTCTGTGTGTCTGTGTGTCTGTGTATGTGTGTATGTGTATCTGTGTGTCTGTGTGTATGTGTGTCTGTGTGTCTGTGTGTCTGTGTGTCTGTGTGTCTGTGTGTCTGTGTGTCTGTGTGTCTGTGTGTCTGTGTGTCTGTGTGTCTGTGTGTCTGTGTGTCTGTGTGTCTGTGTGTGGTTTTGTGTCTGTGTGTCTGTGTGTCTGTGTATCTGTGTGTCTGTGTGTCTGTGTGTCTGTGTGTCTGTGTGTCTGTGTGTCTGTGTGTCTGTGTGTCTGTGTGTCTGTGTGTCTGTGTGTCTGTGTGTATGTGTATCTGTGTGTCTGTGTGTATGTGTGTCTGTGTGTCTGTGTGTCTGTGTGTCTGTGTATCTGTGTGTCTGTGTGTCTGTGTGTCTGTGTGTCTGTGTGTCTGTGTGTCTGTGTATGTGTGTGTATGTGTGTATGCATGTATGTGTGTCTGTGTATCTGTGTGTCTGTGTATCTGTGTGTCTGTGTATCTGTGTGTCTGTGTGTCTGTGTGTCTGTGTGTCTGTGTATGTGTGTGTATGTGTGTATGCATGTATGTGTGTCTGTGTATCTGTGTGTCTGTGTATCTGTGTGTCTGTGTGTCTGTGTGTCTGTGTGTCTGTGTGTCTGTGTGTCTGTGTGTCTGTGTATGTGTGTGTATGTGTGTATGCATGTATGTGTGTCTGTGTATCTGTGTGTCTGTGTGTCTGTGTGTCTGTGTGTCTGTGTGTCTGTGTATGTGTGTATGCATGTATGTGTGTCTGTGTATCTGTGTGTCTGTGTGTCTGTGTATCTGTGTGTCTCTGTGTCTGTGTGTCTGTGTGTCTGTGTGTCTGTGTGTCTGTGTATGTGTGTGTATGTGTGTATGCATGTATGTGTGTCTGTGTATCTGTGTGTCTGTGTGTCTGTGTGTCTGTGTGTCTGTGTGTCTGTGTGTCTGTGTGTCTGTGTGTCTGTGTGTCTGTGTGTCTGTGTGTCTGTGTGTCTGTGTGTCTGTGTGTGGCTTTGTGTCTGTGTGTCTGTGTGTCTGTGTGTCTGTGTGTCTGTGTGTCTGTGTGTCTGTGTGTCTGTGTGTCTGTGTGTCTGTGTGTCTGTGTGTCTGTGTGTCTGTGTGTCTGTGTGTCTGTGTGTCTGTGTGTCTGTGTGTCTGTGTGTCTGTGTGTCTGTGTGTCTGTGTATGTGTGTGTATGTGTGTATGCATGTATGTGTGTCTGTGTGTCTGTGTATCTGTGTGTCTGTGTGTCTGTGTGTCTGTGTGTCTGTGTGTCTGTGTGTCTGTGTGTCTGTGTATGTGTGTATGCATGTCAGTGTGTCTGTGTATCTGTGTGTCTGTGTGTCTGTGTATCTGTGTGTCTGTGTGTCTGTGTGTCTGTGTGTCTGTGTGTCTGTGTGTCTGTGTGTCTGTGTGTCTGTGTGTCTGTGTGTCTGTGTGTCTGTGTGTCTGTGTGTCTGTGTGTCTGTGTGTCTGTGTGTCTGTGTGTCTGTGTGTCTGTGTGTCTGTGTGTCTGTGTGTCTGTGTGTCTGTGTACGTGTGTATGCATGTATGTGTGTCTGTGTGTCTGTGTGTCTGTGTGTCTGTGTGTCTGTGTGTCTGTGTGTCTGTGTGTCTGTGTGTCTGTGTGTCTGTGTGTCTGTGTATGGGTGTATGCATGTATGTGTGTATGTGTATCTGTGTGTCTGTGTGTATGTGTGTCTGTGTGTCTGTGTGTCTGTGTGTCTGTGTGTCTGTGTGTCTGTGTGTCTGTGTGTCTGTGTGTCTGTGTGTCTGTGTGTCTGTGTGTGGCTTTGTGTCTGTGTGTCTGTGTGTCTGTGTATCTGTGTGTCTGTGTGTCTGTGTGTCTGTGTGTCTGTGTGTCTGTGTGTCTGTGTGTCTGTGTGTCTGTGTGTCTGTGTGTCTGTGTGTCTGTGTGTCTGTGTATGTGTGTGTACGTGTGTATGCATGTATGTGTGTCTGTGTGTCTGTGTATCTGTGTGTCTGTGTGTCTGTGTGTCTGTGTGTCTGTGTGTCTGTGTGTCTGTGTGTCTGTGTGTCTGTGTGTCTGTGTGTCTGTGTGTATGCATGTATGTGTGTCTGTGTGTCTGTGTATCTGTGTGTCTGTGTGTCTGTGTGTCTGTGTGTCTGTGTGTCTGTGTGTCTGTGTGTCTGTGTGTCTGTGTGTCTGTGTGTCTGTGTGTCTGTGTGTCTGTGTGTCTGTGTGTCTGTGTGTCTGTGTTTCTGTGTGTCTGTGTGTCTGTGTGTCTGTGTGTCTGTGTGTCTGTGTGTCTGTGTGTCTGTGTGTCTGTGTGTCTGTGTGTCTGTGTGTCTGTGTGTCTGTGTGTCTGTGTGTCTGTGTGTCTGTGTGTCTGTGTGTCTGTGTGTCTGTGTGTCTGTGTGTCTGTGTGTCTGTGTGTCTGTGTGTCTGTGTGTCTGTGTGTCTGTGTGTCTGTGTGTCTGTGTGTCTGTGTGTCTGTGTGTCTGTGTGTCTGTGTGTCTGTGTGTCTGTGTGTCTGTGTGTGGCTTTGTGTCTGTGTGTCTGTGTGTCTGTGTGTCTGTGTGTCTGTGTGTCTGTGTGTCTGTGTGTCTGTGTGTCTGTGTGTCTGTGTATCTGTGTGTCTGTGTGTATGTGTGTCTGTGTGTCTGTGTGTCTGTGTGTCTGTGTATCTGTGTGTCTCTGTGTCTCTGTGTCTGTGTGTCTGTGTGTCTGTGTGTCTGTGTATGTGTGTGTATGTGTGTATGCATGTATGTGTGTCTGTGTATCTGTGTGTCTGTGTATCTGTGTGTCTGTGTGTCTGTGTGTCTGTGTGTCTGTGTGTCTGTGTGTCTGTGTGTCTGTGTGTCTGTGTATGTGTGTGTATGTGTGTATGCATGTATGTGTGTCTGTGTATCTGTGTGTCTGTGTGTCTGTGTGTCTGTGTGTCTGTGTGTCTGTGTGTCTGTGTATGTGTGTATGCATGTATGTGTGTCTGTGTATCTGTGTGTCTGTGTGTCTGTGTATCTGTGTGTCTCTGTGTCTGTGTGTCTGTGTGTCTGTGTGTCTGTGTGTCTGTGTATGTGTGTGTATGTGTGTATGCATGTATGTGTGTCTGTGTATCTGTGTGTCTGTGTATCTGTGTGTCTGTGTGTCTGTGTGTCTGTGTGTCTGTGTGTCTGTGTGTCTGTGTGTCTGTGTGTCTGTGTGTCTGTGTGTCTGTGTATGTGTGTGTATGTGTATCTGTGTGTCTGTGTGTATGTGTGTCTGTGTGTCTGTGTGTCTGTGTGTCTGTGTGTCTGTGTGTCTGTGTGTCTGTGTGTCTGTGTGTCTGTGTGTCTGTGTGTCTGTGTGTCTGTGTGTCTGTGTGTCTGTGTGTGGCTTTGTGTCTGTGTGTCTGTGTGTCTGTGTGTCTGTGTGTCTGTGTGTCTGTGTGTCTGTGTGTCTGTGTGTCTGTGTGTCTGTGTATCTGTGTGTCTGTGTGTATGTGTGTCTGTGTGTCTGTGTGTCTGTGTGTCTGTGTATCTGTGTGTCTCTGTGTCTCTGTGTCTGTGTGTCTGTGTGTCTGTGTGTCTGTGTATGTGTGTGTATGTGTGTATGCATGTATGTGTGTCTGTGTATCTGTGTGTCTGTGTATCTGTGTGTCTGTGTGTCTGTGTGTCTGTGTGTCTGTGTGTCTGTGTGTCTGTGTGTCTGTGTATGTGTGTGTATGTATGTATGCATGTATGTGTGTCTGTGTATCTGTGTGTCTGTGTGTCTGTGTGTCTGTGTGTCTGTGTGTCTGTGTGTCTGTGTATGTGTGTATGCATGTATGTGTGTCTGTGTATCTGTGTGTCTGTGTGTCTGTGTATCTGTGTGTCTCTGTGTCTGTGTGTCTGTGTGTCTGTGTGTCTGTGTGTCTGTGTGTCTGTGTATGTGTGTGTATGTGTGTATGCATGTATGTGTGTCTGTGTATCTGTGTGTCTGTGTGTCTGTGTGTCTGTGTGTCTGTGTGTCTGTGTGTCTGTGTGTCTGTGTGTCTGTGTGTCTGTGTGTCTGTGTGTCTGTGTGTCTGTGTGTCTGTGTGTCTGTGTGTCTGTGTATGTGTGTGTATGTGTATCTGTGTGTCTGTGTGTATGTGTGTCTGTGTGTCTGTGTGTCTGTGTGTCTGTGTGTCTGTGTGTCTGTGTGTCTGTGTGTCTGTGTGTCTGTGTGTGGCTTTGTGTCTGTGTGTCTGTGTGTCTGTGTGTCTGTGTGTCTGTGTGTCTGTGTGTCTGTGTGTCTGTGTGTCTGTGTGTCTGTGTGTCTGTGTGTCTGTGTGTCTGTGTGTCTGTGTGTCTGTGTGTCTGTGTGTCTGTGTGTCTGTGTGTCTGTGTGTCTGTGTGTCTGTGTGTCTGTGTGTCTGTGTGTCTGTGTATGTGTGTACGTGTGTATGCATGTATGTGTGTCTGTGTGTCTGTGTGTCTGTGTGTCTGTGTGTCTGTGTGTCTGTGTGTCTGTGTGTCTGTGTGTCTATGTGTCTGTGTGTCTGTGTGTCTGTGTGTCTGTGTATGGGTGTATGCATGTATGTGTGTCTGTGTATCTGTGTGTCTGTGTGTCTGTGTATCTGTGTGTCTCTGTGTCTGTGTGTCTGTGTGTCTGTGTGTTTGTGTATGTGTGTGTATGTGTGTATGCATGTATGTGTGTCTGTGTATCTGTGTGTCTGTGTGTATGTGTGTCTGTGTGTCTGTGTGTCTGTGTGTCTGTGTATCTGTGTGTCTCTGTGTCTCTGTGTCTGTGTGTCTGTGTGTCTGTGTGTCTGTGTATGTGTGTGTATGTGTGTATGCATGTATGTGTGTCTGTGTATCTGTGTGTCTGTGTATCTGTGTGTCTGTGTGTCTGTGTGTCTGTGTGTCTGTGTGTCTGTGTGTCTGTGTATGTGTGTGTATGTGTGTATGCATGTATGTGTGTCTGTGTATCTGTGTGTCTGTGTGTCTGTGTGTCTGTGTGTCTGTGTGTCTGTGTGTCTGTGTATGTGTGTATGCATGTATGTGTGTCTGTGTATCTGTGTGTCTGTGTGTCTGTGTGTCTGTGTGTCTATGTGTCTGTGTGTCTGTGTGTCTGTGTGTCTGTGTATGGGTGTATGCATGTATGTGTGTCTGTGTATCTGTGTGTCTGTGTGTCTGTGTATCTGTGTGTCTCTGTGTCTGTGTGTCTGTGTGTCTGTGTGTCTGTGTGTTTGTGTATGTGTGTGTATGTGTGTATGCATGTATGTGTGTCTGTGTATCTGTGTGTCTGTGTGTATGTGTGTCTGTGTGTCTGTGTGTCTGTGTGTCTGTGTATCTGTGTGTCTCTGTGTCTCTGTGTCTGTGTGTCTGTGTGTCTGTGTGTCTGTGTATGTGTGTGTATGTGTGTATGCATGTATGTGTGTCTGTGTATCTGTGTGTCTGTGTATCTGTGTGTCTGTGTGTCTGTGTGTCTGTGTGTCTGTGTGTCTGTGTGTCTGTGTGTCTGTGTATGTGTGTGTATGTGTGTATGCATGTATGTGTGTCTGTGTATCTGTGTGTCTGTGTGTCTGTGTGTCTGTGTGTCTGTGTGTCTGTGTGTCTGTGTATGTGTGTATGCATGTATGTGTGTCTGTGTATCTGTGTGTCTGTGTGTCTGTGTATCTGTGTGTCTCTGTGTCTGTGTGTCTGTGTGTCTGTGTGTCTGTGTGTCTGTGTATGTGTGTGTATGTGTGTATGCATGTATGTGTGTCTGTGTATCTGTGTGTCTGTGTATCTGTGTGTCTGTGTGTCTGTGTGTCTGTGTGTCTGTGTGTCTGTGTGTCTGTGTGTCTGTGTGTCTGTGTGTCTGTGTGTCTGTGTGTCTGTGTGTCTGTGTGTCTGTGTGTCTGTGTGTCTGTGTGTCTGTGTGTCTGTGTGTCTGTGTGTCTGTGTATGTGTGTGTATGTGTGTATGCATGTATGTGTGTCTGTGTATCTGTGTGTCTGTGTATCTGTGTGTCTGTGTGTCTGTGTGTCTGTGTGTCTGTGTATCTGTGTGTCTGTGTGTCTGTGTGTCTGTGTGTCTGTGTGTCTGTGTGTCTGTGTATCTGTGTGTCTGTGTGTCTGTGTGTCTGTGTGTCTGTGTGTCTGTGTGTCTGTGTATGTGTGTGTATGTGTGTATGCATGTATGTGTGTCTGTGTATGTGTGTGTATGTGTATCTGTGTGTCTGTGTGTATGTGTGTCTGTGTGTCTGTGTGTCTGTGTGTCTGTGTGTCTGTGTGTCTGTGTGTCTGTGTGTCTGTGTGTCTGTGTGTCTGTGTGTCTGTGTGTCTGTGTGTCTGTGTGTCTGTGTGTCTGTGTGTCTGTGTGTGGCTTTGTGTCTGTGTGTCTGTGTGTCTGTGTGTCTGTGTGTCTGTGTGTGGCTTTGTGTCTGTGTGTCTGTGTGTCTGTGTGTCTGTGTGTCTGTGTGTCTGTGTGTCTGTGTGTCTGTGTGTCTGTGTGTCTGTGTGTCTGTGTGTCTGTGTGTCTGTGTGTCTGTGTGTCTGTGTGTCTGTGTGTCTGTGTGTCTGTGTGTCTGTGTGTCTGTGTGTCTGTGTGTCTGTGTACGTGTGTATGCATGTATGTGTGTCTGTGTGTCTGTGTGTCTGTGTGTCTGTGTGTCTGTGTGTCTGTGTGTCTGTGTGTCTGTGTGTCTGTGTGTCTGTGTGTCTGTGTGTCTGTGTGTCTGTGTGTCTGTGTGTCTGTGTGTCTGTGTGTCTGTGTATGGGTGTATGCATGTATGTGTGTCTGTGTATCTGTGTGTCTGTGTGTCTGTGTATCTGTGTGTCTCTGTGTCTGTGTGTCTGTGTGTCTGTGTGTCTGTGTGTTTGTGTATGTGTGTATGTGTGTATGCATGTATGTGTGTCTGTGTATCTGTGTGTCTGTGTATCTGTGTGTCTGTGTGTCTGTGTGTAAGCATGTATGTGTGTCTGTGTGTCTGTGTATCTGTGTGTCTGTGTGTCTGTGTGTCTGTGTGTCTGTGTGTCTGTGTGTCTGTGTATGTGTGTATGCATGTATGTGTGTCTGTGTATCTGTGTGTCTGTGTGTCTGTGTATCTGTGTGTCTGTGTGTCTGTGTGTCTGTGTGTCTGTGTATCTGTGTGTCTCTGTGTCTGTGTGTCTGTGTGTCTGTGTGTCTGTGTATGTGTGTGTATGTGTGTATGCATGTATGTGTGTCTGTGTGTCTGTGTATCTGTGTGTCTGTGTGTCTGTGTGTCTGTGTGTCTGTGTGTCTGTGTGTCTGTGTATGTGTGTACGTGTGTATGCATGTATGTGTGTCTGTGTGTCTGTGTGTCTGTGTGTCTGTGTGTCTGTGTGTCTGTGTGTCTGTGTGTCTGTGTGTCTGTGTGTCTGTGTGTCTGTGTGTCTGTGTGTCTGTGTGTCTGTGTGTCTGTGTGTCTGTGTGTCTGTGTATGGGTGTATGCATGTATGTGTGTCTGTGTATCTGTGTGTCTGTGTGTCTGTGTATCTGTGTGTCTGTGTGTCTGTGTGTCTGTGTGTCTGTGTGTCTGTGTGTTTGTGTATGTGTGTGTATGTGTGTATGCATGTATGTGTGTCTGTGTATCTGTGTGTCTGTGTGTATGTGTGTCTGTGTGTCTGTGTGTCTGTGTGTCTGTGTATCTGTGTGTCTCTGTGTCTCTGTGTCTGTGTGTCTGTGTGTCTGTGTGTCTGTGTATGTGTGTGTATGTGTGTATGCATGTATGTGTGTCTGTGTATCTGTGTGTCTGTGTATCTGTGTGTCTGTGTGTCTGTGTGTCTGTGTGTCTGTGTGTCTGTGTGTCTGTGTGTCTGTGTATGTGTGTGTATGTGTGTCTGTGTGTCTGTGTGTCTGTGTATCTGTGTGTCTGTGTGTCTGTGTGTCTGTGTGTCTGTGTGTCTGTGTGTCTGTGTATCTGTGTGTCTCTGTGTCTGTGTGTCTGTGTGTCTGTGTGTCTGTGTGTCTGTGTATGTGTGTGTATGTGTGTATGCATGTATGTGTGTCTGTGTATGTGTGTGTATGTGTATCTGTGTGTCTGTGTGTATGTGTGTCTGTGTGTCTGTGTGTCTGTGTGTCTGTGTGTCTGTGTGTCTGTGTGTCTGTGTGTCTGTGTGTCTGTGTGTCTGTGTGTCTGTGTGTCTGTGTGTCTGTGTGTGGCTTTGTGTCTGTGTGTCTGTGTGTCTGTGTGTCTGTGTGTCTGTGTGTCTGTGTGTCTGTGTGTCTGTGTGTCTGTGTGTCTGTGTGTCTGTGTGTCTGTGTGTCTGTGTGTCTGTGTGTCTGTGTATGTGTGTACGTGTGTATGTGTGTCTGTGTGTCTGTGTGTCTGTGTGTCTGTGTGTCTGTGTGTCTGTGTGTCTGTGTGTCTGTGTGTCTGTGTGTCTGTGTGTCTGTGTGTCTGTGTGTCTGTGTGTCTGTGTGTCTGTGTGTCTGTGTGTCTGTGTGTCTGTGTGTCTGTGTGTCTGTGTGTCTGTGTGTCTGTGTGTCTGTGTGTCTGTGTGTCTGTGTATCTGTGTGTCTCTGTGTCTGTGTGTCTGTGTGTCTGTGTGTCTGTGTGTTTGTGTATGTGTGTGTATGTGTGTATGCATGTATGTGTGTCTGTGTATCTGTGTGTCTGTGTATCTGTGTGTCTGTGTGTCTGTGTGTAAGCATGTATGTGTGTCTGTGTGTCTGTGTATCTGTGTGTCTGTGTGTCTGTGTGTCTGTGTGTCTGTGTGTCTGTGTATGTGTGTATGCATGTATGTGTGTCTGTGTATCTGTGTGTCTGTGTGTCTGTGTATCTGTGTGTCTGTGTGTCTGTGTGTCTGTGTATCTGTGTGTCTCTGTGTCTGTGTGTCTGTGTGTCTGTGTGTCTGTGTGTCTGTGTATGTGTGTGTATGTGTGTATGCATGTATGTGTGTCTGCGTGTCTGTGTATCTGTGTGTCTGTGTGTCTGTGTGTCTGTGTGTCTGTGTGTCTGTGTATGTGTGTATGCATGTATGTGTGTCTGTGTATCTGTGTGTCTGTGTGTCTGTGTATCTGTGTGTCTGTGTGTCTGTGTGTCTGTGTGTCTGTGTGTCTGTGTGTCTGTGTGTCTGTGTGTCTGTGTGTCTGTGTGTCTGTGTGTCTGTGTGTCTGTGTGTCTGTGTGTCTGTGTGTCTGTGTGTCTGTGTATGTGTGTACGTGTGTATGCATGTCTGTGTGTCTGTGTATCTGTGTGTCTGTGTGTCTGTGTATCTGTGTGTCTGTGTGTCTGTGTATCTGTGTGTCTGTGTGTCTGTGTGTCTGTGTGTCTGTGTGTCTGTGTGTCTGTGTGTCTGTGTATGTGTGTGTACGTGTGTATGCATGTCTGTGTGTCTGTGTATCTGTGTGTCTGTGTGTCTGTGTATCTGTGTGTCTGTGTGTCTGTGTGTCTGTGTGTCTGTGTGTCTGTGTGTCTGTGTGTCTGTGTGTCTGTGTGTCTGTGTGTCTGTGTGTCTGTGTGTCTGTGCGTCTGTGTGTCTGTGTGTCTGTGTGTCTGTGTGTCTGTGTGTCTGTGTGTCTGTGTGTCTGTGTGTCTGTGTGTCTGTGTGTCTGTGTGTGGCTTTGTGTCTGTGTGTCTGTGTGTCTGTGTATATGTGTGTCTGTGTATCTGTGTGTCTGTGTGTCTGTGTATCTGTGTGTCTGTGTGTCTGTGTGTCTGTGTGTCTGTGTGTCTGTGTATCTGTGTGTCTGTGTGTCTGTGTGTCTGTGTGTCTGTGTATGTGTGTGTATGTGTGTATGCATGTATGTGTGTCTGTGTGTCTGTGTGTCTGTGTGTCTGTGTGTCTGTGTGTCTGTGTGTCTGTGTGTCTGTGTGTCTGTGTATCTGTGTGTCTGTGTGTCTGTGTATCTGTGTGTCTGTGTGTCTGTGTATCTGTGTGTCTGTGTGTCTGTGTGTCTGTGTGTCTGTGTGTCTGTGTGTCTGTGTGTCTGTGTGTCTGTGTGTCTGTGTGTCTGTGTGTCTGTGTGTCTGTGTGTCTGTGTGTCTGTGTGTCTGTGTGTCTGTGTGTCTGTGTGTCTGTGTGTCTGTGTGTCTGTGTGTCTGTGTATCTGTGTGTCTGTGTGTATGTGTGTCTGTGTGTCTGTGTGTCTGTGTGTCTGTGTATCTGTGTGTCTCTGTGTCTGTGTGTCTGTGTGTCTGTGTGTCTGTGTGTCTGTGTGTCTGTGTATGTGTGTATGCATGTATGTGTGTCTGTGTATCTGTGTGTCTGTGTATCTGTGTGTCTGTGTGTCTGTGTATCTGTGTGTCTGTGTGTCTGTGTGTCTGTGTGTCTGTGTGTCTGTGTGTCTGTGTATCTGTGTGTCTGTGTGTCTGTGTGTCTGTGTGTCTGTGTATGTGTGTGTGTATGTGTGTATGCATGTATGTGTGTCTGTGTATCTGTGTGTCTGTGTGTCTGTGTATCTGTGTGTCTCTGTGTCTCTGTGTCTGTGTGTCTGTGTGTCTGTGTGTCTGTGTATGTGTGTGTATGTGTGTATGCATGTATGTGTGTCTGTGTGTCTGTGTGTCTGTGTGTCTGTGTGTCTGTGTGTCTGTGTGTCTGTGTGTCTGTGTATGTGTGTGTATGTGTATCTGTGTGTCTGTGTGTATGTGTGTCTGTGTGTCTGTGTGTCTGTGTGTCTGTGTGTCTGTGTGTCTGTGTGTCTGTGTGTCTGTGTGTATGCATGTATGTGTGTCTGTGTGTCTGTGTATCTGTGTATGTGTGTATGCATGTATGTGTGTCTGTGTATCTGTGTGTCTGTGTGTCTGTGTATCTGTGTGTCTGTGTGTCTGTGTGTCTGTGTGTCTGTGTGTCTGTGTGTCTGTGTGTCTGTGTGTCTGTGTGTCTGTGTGTCTGTGTGTCTGTGTGTCTGTGTGTCTGTGTGTCTGTGTGTTTGTGTGTCTGTGTGTCTGTGTGTCTGTGTATGTGTGTGTACGTGTGTATGCATGTATGTGTGTCTGTGTGTCTGTGTGTCTGTGTGTCTGTGTGTCTGTGTGTCTGTGTGTCTGTGTGTCTGTGTGTCTGTGTGTCTGTGTGTCTGTGTGTCTGTGTGTCTGTGCGTCTGTGTGTCTGTGTGTCTGTGTGTCTGTGTGTCTGTGTGTCTGTGTGTCTGTGTGTCTGTGTGTCTGTGTGTCTGTGTGTCTGTGTGTGGCTTTGTGTCTGTGTGTCTGTGTGTCTGTGTGTCTGTGTGTCTGTGTGTCTGTGTGTCTGTGTGTCTGTGTGTCTGTGTGTCTGTGTATCTGTGTGTCTGTGTGTATGTGTGTCTGTGTGTCTGTGTGTCTGTGTGTCTGTGTGTCTGTGTATCTGTGTGTCTCTGTGTCTGTGTGTCTGTGTGTCTGTGTGTCTGTGTGTCTGTGTATGTGTGTGTATGTGTGAATGCATGTATGTGTGTATGTGTGTCTGTGTGTCTGTGTGTCTGTGTGTCTGTGTGTCTGTGTGTCTGTGTGTCTGTGTGTCTGTGTGTCTGTGTGTCTGTGTGTCTGTGTGTCTGTGTGTCTGTGTGTCTGTGTGTCTGTGTGTCTGTGTGTCTGTGTGTCTGTGTGTCTGTGTGTCTGTGTGTCTGTGTGTCTCTGTGTCTCTGTGTCTGTGTGTCTGTGTGTCTGTGTGTCTGTGTATGTGTGTATGCATGTATGTGTGTCTGTGTATATGTGTGTCTGTGTATCTGTGTGTCTGTGTGTCTGTGTATCTGTGTGTCTGTGTGTCTGTGTGTCTGTGTGTCTGTGTGTCTGTGTATCTGTGTGTCTGTGTGTCTGTGTGTCTGTGTGTCTGTGTATGTGTGTGTATGTGTGTATGCATGTATGTGTGTCTGTGTGTCTGTGTGTCTGTGTGTCTGTGTGTCTGTGTGTCTGTGTGTCTGTGTGTCTGTGTATCTGTGTGTCTGTGTGTCTGTGTATCTGTGTGTCTGTGTGTCTGTGTATCTGTGTGTCTGTGTGTCTGTGTGTCTGTGTGTCTGTGTGTCTGTGTGTCTGTGTGTCTGTGTGTCTGTGTGTCTGTGTGTCTGTGTGTCTGTGTGTCTGTGTGTCTGTGTGTCTGTGTGTCTGTGTGTCTGTGTGTCTGTGTGTCTGTGTGTCTGTGTGTCTGTGTGTCTGTGTGTCTGTGTATCTGTGTGTCTGTGTGTATGTGTGTCTGTGTGTCTGTGTGTCTGTGTGTCTGTGTATCTGTGTGTCTCTGTGTCTGTGTGTCTGTGTGTCTGTGTGTCTGTGTGTCTGTGTGTCTGTGTATGTGTGTATGCATGTATGTGTGTCTGTGTATCTGTGTGTCTGTGTATCTGTGTGTCTGTGTGTCTGTGTATCTGTGTGTCTGTGTGTCTGTGTGTCTGTGTGTCTGTGTGTCTGTGTGTCTGTGTGTCTGTGTATCTGTGTGTCTGTGTGTCTGTGTGTCTGTGTGTCTGTGTATGTGTGTGTGTATGTGTGTATGCATGTATGTGTGTCTGTGTATCTGTGTGTCTGTGTGTCTGTGTATCTGTGTGTCTCTGTGTCTCTGTGTCTGTGTGTCTGTGTGTCTGTGTGTCTGTGTATGTGTGTGTATGTGTGTATGCATGTATGTGTGTCTGTGTGTCTGTGTGTCTGTGTGTCTGTGTGTCTGTGTGTCTGTGTGTCTGTGTGTCTGTGTATGTGTGTGTATGTGTATCTGTGTGTCTGTGTGTATGTGTGTCTGTGTGTCTGTGTGTCTGTGTGTCTGTGTGTCTGTGTGTCTGTGTGTCTGTGTGTCTGTGTGTATGCATGTATGTGTGTCTGTGTGTCTGTGTATCTGTGTATGTGTGTATGCATGTATGTGTGTCTGTGTATCTGTGTGTCTGTGTGTCTGTGTATCTGTGTGTCTGTGTGTCTGTGTGTCTGTGTGTCTGTGTGTCTGTGTGTCTGTGTGTCTGTGTGTCTGTGTGTCTGTGTGTCTGTGTGTCTGTGTGTCTGTGTGTCTGTGTGTCTGTGTGTCTGTGTGTTTGTGTGTCTGTGTGTCTGTGTGTCTGTGTATGTGTGTGTACGTGTGTATGCATGTATGTGTGTCTGTGTGTCTGTGTGTCTGTGTGTCTGTGTGTCTGTGTGTCTGTGTGTCTGTGTGTCTGTGTGTCTGTGTGTCTGTGTGTCTGTGTGTCTGTGTGTCTGTGCGTCTGTGTGTCTGTGTGTCTGTGTGTCTGTGTGTCTGTGTGTCTGTGTGTCTGTGTGTCTGTGTGTCTGTGTGTCTGTGTGTCTGTGTGTCTGTGTGTCTGTGTGTCTGTGTGTGGCTTTGTGTCTGTGTGTCTGTGTGTCTGTGTGTCTGTGTGTCTGTGTGTCTGTGTGTCTGTGTGTCTGTGTGTCTGTGTGTCTGTGTATCTGTGTGTCTGTGTGTATGTGTGTCTGTGTGTCTGTGTGTCTGTGTGTCTGTGTGTCTGTGTATCTGTGTGTCTCTGTGTCTGTGTGTCTGTGTGTCTGTGTGTCTGTGTGTCTGTGTATGTGTGTGTATGTGTGAATGCATGTATGTGTGTATGTGTGTCTGTGTGTCTGTGTGTCTGTGTGTCTGTGTGTCTGTGTGTCTGTGTGTCTGTGTGTCTGTGTGTCTGTGTGTCTGTGTGTCTGTGTGTCTGTGTGTCTGTGTGTGGCTTTGTGTCTGTGTGTCTGTGTGTCTGTGTGTCTGTGTGTCTGTGTGTCTGTGTGTCTGTGTGTCTGTGTGTGGCTTTGTGTCTGTGTGTCTGTGTGTCTGTGTGTCTGTGTGTCTGTGTGTCTGTGTGTCTGTGTGTCTGTGTGTCTGTGTGTCTGTGTGTCTGTGTGTCTGTGTATCTGTGTGTCTGTGTGTATGTGTGTCTGTGTGTCTGTGTGTCTGTGTGTCTGTGTGTCTGTGTATCTGTGTGTCTCTGTGTCTGTGTGTCTGTGTGTCTGTGTGTCTGTGTGTCTGTGTATGTGTGTGTATGTGTGAATGCATGTATGTGTGTCTGTGTGTCTGTGTGTCTGTGTGTCTGTGTGTCTGTGTGTCTGTGTGTCTGTGTGTCTGTGTGTCTGTGTGTCTGTGTGTCTGTGTGTCTGTGTGTCTGTGTGTCTGTGTGTCTGTGTGTCTGTGTGTCTGTGTGTCTGTGTGTCTGTGTGTCTGTGTGTCTGTGTGTCTGTGTGTCTGTGTGTCTGTGTGTCTGTGTGTCTGTGTATATGTGTGTACGTGTGTATGCATGTATGTGTGTCTGTGTGTCTGTGTGTCTGTGTGTCTGTGTGTCTGTGTGTCTGTGTGTCTGTGTGTCTGTGTGTCTGTGTGTCTGTGTATGTGTGTATGCATGTATGTGTGTCTGTGTATCTGTGTGTCTGTGTGTCTGTGTATCTGTTTGTCTCTGTGTCTGTGTGTCTGTGTGTCTGTGTGTCTGTGTGTCTGTGTATGTGTGTGTATGTGTGTATGCATGTATGTGTGTCTGTGTATCTGTGTGTCTGTGTATCTGTGTGTCTGTGTGTCTGTGTGTATGCATGTATGTGTGTCTGTGTGTCTGTGTATCTGTGTGTCTGTGTGTCTGTGTGTCTGTGTGTCTGTGTGTCTGTGTGTCTGTGTATGTGTGTGTATGTGTGTATGCATGTATGTGTGTCTGTGTATCTGTGTGTCTGTGTGTCTGTGTATCTGTGTTTCTGTGTGTCTGTGTGTCTGTGTGTCTGTGTATCTGTGTGTCTCTGTGTCTGTGTGTATGCATGTATGTGTGTCTGTGTATCTGTGTGTCTGTGTATCTGTGTGTCTGTGTGTCTGTGTGTCTGTGTGTATGCATGTATGTGTGTCTGTGTGTCTGTGTGTCTGTGTGTCTGTGTGTCTGTGTATGTGTGTATGCATGTATGTGTGTCTGTGTATCTGTGTGTCTGTGTGTCTGTGTATCTGTGTGTCTGTGTGTCTGTGTGTCTGTGTGTCTGTGTGTCTGTGTGTCTGTGTGTCTGTGTGTCTGTGTGTCTGTGTGTCTGTGTGTCTGTGTGTCTGTGTGTCTGTGTATCTGTGTATGTGTGTGTACGTGTGTATGCATGTCTGTGTGTCTGTGTATCTGTGTGTCTGTGTGTCTGTGTATCTGTGTGTCTGTGTGTCTGTGTATCTGTGTGTCTGTGTGTCTGTGTGTCTGTGTATCTGTGTGTCTGTGTGTCTGTGTGTCTGTGTATCTGTGTGTCTCTGTGTCTCTGTGTCTGTGTGTCTGTGTGTCTGTGTGTCTGTGTATGTGTGTGTATGTGTGTATGCATGTATGTGTGTCTGTGTATCTGTGTGTCTGTGTGTCTGTGTGTCTGTGTGTCTGTGTGTCTGTGTGTCTGTGTGTCTGTGTGTCTGTGTGTCTGTGTGTCTGTGTGTCTGTGTATGTGTGTGTATGTGTGTATGCATGTATGTGTGTCTGTGTATCTGTGTGTCTGTGTGTCTGTGTATCTGTGTTTCTGTGTGTCTGTGTGTCTGTGTGTCTGTGTATCTGTGTGTCTCTGTGTCTGTGTGTATGCATGTATGTGTGTCTGTGTATCTGTGTGTCTGTGTATCTGTGTGTCTGTGTGTCTGTGTGTCTGTGTGTATGCATGTATGTGTGTCTGTGTGTCTGTGTGTCTGTGTGTCTGTGTGTCTGTGTATGTGTGTATGCATGTATGTGTGTCTGTGTATCTGTGTGTCTGTGTGTCTGTGTATCTGTGTGTCTGTGTGTCTGTGTGTCTGTGTGTCTGTGTGTCTGTGTGTCTGTGTGTCTGTGTGTCTGTGTGTCTGTGTGTCTGTGTGTCTGTGTGTCTGTGTATCTGTGTATGTGTGTGTACGTGTGTATGCATGTCTGTGTGTCTGTGTATCTGTGTGTCTGTGTGTCTGTGTATCTGTGTGTCTGTGTGTCTGTGTATCTGTGTGTCTGTGTGTCTGTGTGTCTGTGTATCTGTGTGTCTGTGTGTCTGTGTGTCTGTGTATCTGTGTGTCTCTGTGTCTCTGTGTCTGTGTGTCTGTGTGTCTGTGTGTCTGTGTATGTGTGTGTATGTGTGTATGCATGTATGTGTGTCTGTGTATCTGTGTGTCTGTGTATCTGTGTGTCTGTGTGTCTGTGTATCTGTGTGTCTGTGTGTCTGTGTGTCTGTGTATCTGTGTGTCTCTGTGTCTGTGTGTCTGTGTGTCTGTGTGTCTGTGTATGTGTGTGTATGTGTGTATGCATGTATGTGTGTCTGTGTATCTGTGTGTCTGTGTATCTGTGTGTCTGTGTGTCTGTGTGTCTGTGTGTATGCATGTATGTGTGTCTGTGTGTCTGTGTATCTGTGTCTGTGTGTCTGTGTGTCTGTGTGTCTGTGTGTCTGTGTATGTGTGTATGCATGTATGTGTGTCTGTGTATCTGTGTGTCTGTGTGTCTGTGTATCTGTGTGTCTGTGTGTCTGTGTGTCTGTGTGTCTGTGTGTCTGTGTGTCTGTGTGTCTGTGTGTCTGTGTGTCTGTGTGTCTGTGTGTCTGTGTATCTGTGTATGTGTGTGTACGTGTGTATGCATGTCTGTGTGTCTGTGTATCTGTGTGTCTGTGTGTCTGTGTATCTGTGTGTCTGTGTGTCTGTGTATCTGTGTGTCTGTGTGTCTGTGTGTCTGTGTGTCTGTGTGTCTGTGTGTCTGTGTGTCTGTGTGTCTGTGTGTCTGTGTGTCTGTGTGTCTGTGTGTCTGTGTGTCTGTGTGTCTGTGTATGTGTGTGTACGTGTGTATGCATGTCTGTGTGTCTGTGTATCTGTGTGTCTGTGTGTCTGTGTGTCTGTGTGTCTGTGTGTCTGTGTGTCTGTGTGTCTGTGTGTCTGTGTGTCTGTGTGTCTGAGTGTCTGTGTGTCTGTGTGTCTGTGTGTCTGTGTGTCTGTGTGTCTGTGTATGTGTGTATGCATGTATGTGTGTCTGTGTATATGTGTGTCTGTGTATCTGTGTGTCTGTGTGTCTGTGTATCTGTGTGTCTGTGTGTCTGTGTGTCTGTGTGTCTGTGTGTCTGTGTGTCTGTGTGTCTGTGTATCTGTGTGTCTCTGTGTCTGTGTGTCTGTGTGTCTGTGTGTCTGTGTGTCTGTGTGTCTGTGTATGTGTGTGTATGTGTGTATGCATGTATGTGTGTCTGTGTATCTGTGTGTCTGTGTATCTGTGTGTCTGTGTGTCTGTGTGTATGCATGTATGTGTGTCTGTGTGTCTGTGTATCTGTGTGTCTGTGTGTCTGTGTGTCTGTGTGTCTGTGTGTCTGTGTGTCTGTGTATGTGTGTGTATGTGTGTATGCATGTATGTGTGTCTGTGTATCTGTGTGTCTGTGTATCTGTGTGTCTGTGTGTCTGTGTGTATGCATGTATGTGTGTCTGTGTGTCTGTGTATCTGTGTGTCTGTGTATGTGTGTGTATGTGTGTATGCATGTATGTGTGTCTGTGTATCTGTGTGTCTGTGTGTCTGTGTGTCTGTGTATCTGTGTTTCTGTGTGTCTGTGTGTCTGTGTATCTGTGTGTCTGTGTGTCTGTGTATCTGTGTGTCTGTGTGTCTGTGTATCTGTGTGTCTGTGTGTCTGTGTGTCTGTGTGTCTGTGTGTCTGTGTGTCTGTGTGTCTGTGTGTCTGTGTGTCTGTGTGTCTGTGTGTCTGTGTGTCTGTGTGTCTGTGTGTCTGTGTGTCTGTGTGTCTGTGTGTCTGTGTGTCTGTGTGTCTGTGTGTCTGTGTGTCTGTGTATCTGTGTGTCTGTGTGTATGTGTGTCTGTGTGTCTGTGTGTCTGTGTGTCTGTGTATCTGTGTGTCTCTGTGTCTGTGTGTCTGTGTGTCTGTGTGTCTGTGTGTCTGTGTGTCTGTGTATGTGTGTATGCATGTATGTGTGTCTGTGTATCTGTGTGTCTGTGTATCTGTGTGTCTGTGTGTCTGTGTATCTGTGTGTCTGTGTGTCTGTGTGTCTGTGTGTCTGTGTGTCTGTGTGTCTGTGTATCTGTGTGTCTGTGTGTCTGTGTGTCTGTGTGTCTGTGTATGTGTGTGTGTATGTGTGTATGCATGTATGTGTGTCTGTGTATCTGTGTGTCTGTGTGTCTGTGTATCTGTGTGTCTCTGTGTCTCTGTGTCTGTGTGTCTGTGTGTCTGTGTGTCTGTGTATGTGTGTGTATGTGTGTATGCATGTATGTGTGTCTGTGTGTCTGTGTGTCTGTGTGTCTGTGTGTCTGTGTGTCTGTGTGTCTGTGTGTCTGTGTATGTGTGTGTATGTGTATCTGTGTGTCTGTGTGTATGTGTGTCTGTGTGTCTGTGTGTCTGTGTGTCTGTGTGTCTGTGTGTCTGTGTGTCTGTGTGTCTGTGTGTATGCATGTATGTGTGTCTGTGTGTCTGTGTATCTGTGTATGTGTGTATGCATGTATGTGTGTCTGTGTATCTGTGTGTCTGTGTGTCTGTGTATCTGTGTGTCTGTGTGTCTGTGTGTCTGTGTGTCTGTGTGTCTGTGTGTCTGTGTGTCTGTGTGTCTGTGTGTCTGTGTGTCTGTGTGTCTGTGTGTCTGTGTGTCTGTGTGTCTGTGTGTCTGTGTGTTTGTGTGTCTGTGTGTCTGTGTGTCTGTGTATGTGTGTGTACGTGTGTATGCATGTATGTGTGTCTGTGTGTCTGTGTGTCTGTGTGTCTGTGTGTCTGTGTGTCTGTGTGTCTGTGTGTCTGTGTGTCTGTGTGTCTGTGTGTCTGTGTGTCTGTGTGTCTGTGCGTCTGTGTGTCTGTGTGTCTGTGTGTCTGTGTGTCTGTGTGTCTGTGTGTCTGTGTGTCTGTGTGTCTGTGTGTCTGTGTGTCTGTGTGTGGCTTTGTGTCTGTGTGTCTGTGTGTCTGTGTGTCTGTGTGTCTGTGTGTCTGTGTGTCTGTGTGTCTGTGTGTCTGTGTGTCTGTGTGTCTGTGTATCTGTGTGTCTGTGTGTATGTGTGTCTGTGTGTCTGTGTGTCTGTGTGTCTGTGTGTCTGTGTATCTGTGTGTCTCTGTGTCTGTGTGTCTGTGTGTCTGTGTGTCTGTGTGTCTGTGTATGTGTGTGTATGTGTGAATGCATGTATGTGTGTATGTGTGTCTGTGTGTCTGTGTGTCTGTGTGTCTGTGTGTCTGTGTGTCTGTGTGTCTGTGTGTCTGTGTGTCTGTGTGTCTGTGTGTCTGTGTGTCTGTGTGTCTGTGTGTCTGTGTGTCTGTGTGTCTGTGTGTCTGTGTGTCTGTGTGTCTGTGTGTCTGTGTGTCTGTGTGTCTCTGTGTCTCTGTGTCTGTGTGTCTGTGTGTCTGTGTGTCTGTGTATGTGTGTATGCATGTATGTGTGTCTGTGTATATGTGTGTCTGTGTATCTGTGTGTCTGTGTGTCTGTGTATCTGTGTGTCTGTGTGTCTGTGTGTCTGTGTGTCTGTGTGTCTGTGTATCTGTGTGTCTGTGTGTCTGTGTGTCTGTGTGTCTGTGTATGTGTGTGTATGTGTGTATGCATGTATGTGTGTCTGTGTGTCTGTGTGTCTGTGTGTCTGTGTGTCTGTGTGTCTGTGTGTCTGTGTGTCTGTGTATCTGTGTGTCTGTGTGTCTGTGTATCTGTGTGTCTGTGTGTCTGTGTATCTGTGTGTCTGTGTGTCTGTGTGTCTGTGTGTCTGTGTGTCTGTGTGTCTGTGTGTCTGTGTGTCTGTGTGTCTGTGTGTCTGTGTGTCTGTGTGTCTGTGTGTCTGTGTGTCTGTGTGTCTGTGTGTCTGTGTGTCTGTGTGTCTGTGTGTCTGTGTGTCTGTGTATCTGTGTGTCTGTGTGTATGTGTGTCTGTGTGTCTGTGTGTCTGTGTGTCTGTGTATCTGTGTGTCTCTGTGTCTGTGTGTCTGTGTGTCTGTGTGTCTGTGTGTCTGTGTGTCTGTGTATGTGTGTATGCATGTATGTGTGTCTGTGTATCTGTGTGTCTGTGTATCTGTGTGTCTGTGTGTCTGTGTATCTGTGTGTCTGTGTGTCTGTGTGTCTGTGTGTCTGTGTGTCTGTGTGTCTGTGTGTCTGTGTATCTGTGTGTCTGTGTGTCTGTGTGTCTGTGTGTCTGTGTATGTGTGTGTGTATGTGTGTATGCATGTATGTGTGTCTGTGTATCTGTGTGTCTGTGTGTCTGTGTATCTGTGTGTCTCTGTGTCTCTGTGTCTGTGTGTCTGTGTGTCTGTGTGTCTGTGTATGTGTGTGTATGTGTGTATGCATGTATGTGTGTCTGTGTGTCTGTGTGTCTGTGTGTCTGTGTGTCTGTGTGTCTGTGTGTCTGTGTGTCTGTGTATGTGTGTGTATGTGTATCTGTGTGTCTGTGTGTATGTGTGTCTGTGTGTCTGTGTGTCTGTGTGTCTGTGTGTCTGTGTGTCTGTGTGTCTGTGTGTCTGTGTGTATGCATGTATGTGTGTCTGTGTGTCTGTGTATCTGTGTATGTGTGTATGCATGTATGTGTGTCTGTGTATCTGTGTGTCTGTGTGTCTGTGTATCTGTGTGTCTGTGTGTCTGTGTGTCTGTGTGTCTGTGTGTCTGTGTGTCTGTGTGTCTGTGTGTCTGTGTGTCTGTGTGTCTGTGTGTCTGTGTGTCTGTGTGTCTGTGTGTCTGTGTGTCTGTGTGTTTGTGTGTCTGTGTGTCTGTGTGTCTGTGTATGTGTGTGTACGTGTGTATGCATGTATGTGTGTCTGTGTGTCTGTGTGTCTGTGTGTCTGTGTGTCTGTGTGTCTGTGTGTCTGTGTGTCTGTGTGTCTGTGTGTCTGTGTGTCTGTGTGTCTGTGTGTCTGTGTGTCTGTGCGTCTGTGTGTCTGTGTGTCTGTGTGTCTGTGTGTCTGTGTGTCTGTGTGTCTGTGTGTCTGTGTGTCTGTGTGTCTGTGTGTCTGTGTGTCTGTGTATGTGTGTATGCATGTATGTGTGTCTGTGTATGTGTGTGTATGTGTGTATGCATGTATGTGTGTCTGTGTGTCTGTGTGTCTGTGTGTCTGTGTGTCTGTGTGTCTGTGTGTCTGTGTGTCTGTGTATCTGTGTGTCTCTGTGTCTGTGTGTCTGTGTGTCTGTGTGTCTGTGTGTCTGTGTATGTGTGTGTATGTGTGAATGCATGTATGTGTGTATGTGTGTCTGTGTGTCTGTGTGTCTGTGTGTCTGTGTGTCTATGTGTCTGTGTGTCTGTGTGTCTGTGTGTCTGTGTGTCTGTGTGTCTGTGTGTCTGTGTGTCTGTGTGTGGCTTTGTGTCTGTGTGTCTGTGTGTCTGTGTGTCTGTGTGTCTGTGTGTCTGTGTGTCTGTGTGTCTGTGTGTGGCTTTGTGTCTGTGTGTCTGTGTGTCTGTGTGTCTGTGTGTCTGTGTGTCTGTGTGTCTGTGTGTCTGTGTGTCTGTGTGTCTGTGTATCTGTGTGTCTGTGTGTATGTGTGTCTGTGTGTCTGTGTGTCTGTGTGTCTGTGTGTCTGTGTATCTGTGTGTCTCTGTGTCTGTGTGTCTGTGTGTCTGTGTGTCTGTGTGTCTGTGTATGTGTGTGTATGTGTGAATGCATGTGTGTGTGTGTGTGTGTCTGTGTGTCTGTGTGTCTGTGTGTCTGTGTGTCTGTGTGTCTGTGTGTCTGTGTGTCTGTGTGTCTGTGTGTCTGTGTGTCTGTGTGTCTGTGTGTCTGTGTGTCTGTGTGTCTGTGTGTCTGTGTGTCTGTGTGTCTGTGTGTCTGTGTGTCTGTGTGTCTGTGTGTCTGTGTGTCTGTGTGTCTGTGTATATGTGTGTACGTGTGTATGCATGTATGTGTGTCTGTGTGTCTGTGTGTCTGTGTGTCTGTGTGTCTGTGTGTCTGTGTGTCTGTGTGTCTGTGTGTCTGTGTGTCTGTGTATGTGTGTATGCATGTATGTGTGTCTGTGTATCTGTGTGTCTGTGTGTCTGTGTATCTGTTTGTCTGTGTGTCTGTGTGTCTGTGTGTCTGTGTGTCTGTGTGTCTGTGTATGTGTGTGTATGTGTGTATGCATGTATGTGTGTCTGTGTATCTGTGTGTCTGTGTATCTGTGTGTCTGTGTGTCTGTGTGTATGCATGTATGTGTGTCTGTGTGTCTGTGTATCTGTGTGTCTGTGTGTCTGTGTGTCTGTGTGTCTGTGTGTCTGTGTGTCTGTGTATGTGTGTGTATGTGTGTATGCATGTATGTGTGTCTGTGTATCTGTGTGTCTGTGTGTCTGTGTATCTGTGTTTCTGTGTGTCTGTGTGTCTGTGTGTCTGTGTATCTGTGTGTCTCTGTGTCTGTGTGTATGCATGTATGTGTGTCTGTGTATCTGTGTGTCTGTGTATCTGTGTGTCTGTGTGTCTGTGTGTCTGTGTGTATGCATGTATGTGTGTCTGTGTGTCTGTGTGTCTGTGTGTCTGTGTGTCTGTGTATGTGTGTATGCATGTATGTGTGTCTGTGTATCTGTGTGTCTGTGTGTCTGTGTATCTGTGTGTCTGTGTGTCTGTGTGTCTGTGTGTCTGTGTGTCTGTGTGTCTGTGTGTCTGTGTGTCTGTGTGTCTGTGTGTCTGTGTGTCTGTGTGTCTGTGTGTCTGTGTGTCTGTGTATCTGTGTATGTGTGTGTACGTGTGTATGCATGTCTGTGTGTCTGTGTATCTGTGTGTCTGTGTGTCTGTGTATCTGTGTGTCTGTGTGTCTGTGTATCTGTGTGTCTGTGTGTCTGTGTGTCTGTGTATCTGTGTGTCTGTGTGTCTGTGTGTCTGTGTATCTGTGTGTCTCTGTGTCTCTGTGTCTGTGTGTCTGTGTGTCTGTGTGTCTGTGTATGTGTGTGTATGTGTGTATGCATGTATGTGTGTCTGTGTATCTGTGTGTCTGTGTGTCTGTGTGTCTGTGTGTCTGTGTGTCTGTGTGTCTGTGTGTCTGTGTGTCTGTGTGTCTGTGTGTCTGTGTGTCTGTGTGTCTGTGTATGTGTGTGTATGTGTGTATGCATGTATGTGTGTCTGTGTATCTGTGTGTCTGTGTGTCTGTGTATCTGTGTTTCTGTGTGTCTGTGTGTCTGTGTGTCTGTGTATCTGTGTGTCTCTGTGTCTGTGTGTATGCATGTATGTGTGTCTGTGTATCTGTGTGTCTGTGTATCTGTGTGTCTGTGTGTCTGTGTGTCTGTGTGTATGCATGTATGTGTGTCTGTGTGTCTGTGTGTCTGTGTGTCTGTGTGTCTGTGTATGTGTGTATGCATGTATGTGTGTCTGTGTATCTGTGTGTCTGTGTGTCTGTGTATCTGTGTGTCTGTGTGTCTGTGTGTCTGTGTGTCTGTGTGTCTGTGTGTCTGTGTGTCTGTGTGTCTGTGTGTCTGTGTGTCTGTGTGTCTGTGTGTCTGTGTATCTGTGTATGTGTGTGTACGTGTGTATGCATGTCTGTGTGTCTGTGTATCTGTGTGTCTGTGTGTCTGTGTATCTGTGTGTCTGTGTGTCTGTGTATCTGTGTGTCTGTGTGTCTGTGTGTCTGTGTATCTGTGTGTCTGTGTGTCTGTGTGTCTGTGTATCTGTGTGTCTCTGTGTCTCTGTGTCTGTGTGTCTGTGTGTCTGTGTGTCTGTGTATGTGTGTGTATGTGTGTATGCATGTATGTGTGTCTGTGTATCTGTGTGTCTGTGTATCTGTGTGTCTGTGTGTCTGTGTATCTGTGTGTCTGTGTGTCTGTGTGTCTGTGTATCTGTGTGTCTCTGTGTCTGTGTGTCTGTGTGTCTGTGTGTCTGTGTATGTGTGTGTATGTGTGTATGCATGTATGTGTGTCTGTGTATCTGTGTGTCTGTGTATCTGTGTGTCTGTGTGTCTGTGTGTCTGTGTGTATGCATGTATGTGTGTCTGTGTGTCTGTGTATCTGTGTCTGTGTGTCTGTGTGTCTGTGTGTCTGTGTGTCTGTGTATGTGTGTATGCATGTATGTGTGTCTGTGTATCTGTGTGTCTGTGTGTCTGTGTATCTGTGTGTCTGTGTGTCTGTGTGTCTGTGTGTCTGTGTGTCTGTGTGTCTGTGTGTCTGTGTGTCTGTGTGTCTGTGTGTCTGTGTGTCTGTGTATCTGTGTATGTGTGTGTACGTGTGTATGCATGTCTGTGTGTCTGTGTATCTGTGTGTCTGTGTGTCTGTGTATCTGTGTGTCTGTGTGTCTGTGTATCTGTGTGTCTGTGTGTCTGTGTGTCTGTGTGTCTGTGTGTCTGTGTGTCTGTGTGTCTGTGTGTCTGTGTGTCTGTGTGTCTGTGTGTCTGTGTGTCTGTGTGTCTGTGTGTCTGTGTATGTGTGTGTACGTGTGTATGCATGTCTGTGTGTCTGTGTATCTGTGTGTCTGTGTGTCTGTGTGTCTGTGTGTCTGTGTGTCTGTGTGTCTGTGTGTCTGTGTGTCTGTGTGTCTGTGTGTATGTGTGTCTGTGTGTCTGTGTGTCTGTGTGTCTGTGTGTCTGTGTGTCTGTGTGTCTGTGTGTCTGTGTGTCTGTGTGTCTGTGTGTCTGTGTGTCTGTGTGTCTGTGTGTCTGTGTGTCTGTGTGTCTGTGTGTCTGTGTGTCTGTGTGTCTGTGTGTCTGTGTGTCTGTGTGTCTGTGTGTCTGTGTGTCTGTGTGTCTGTGTGTCTGTGTGTCTGTGTGTCTGTGTGTCTGAGTGTCTGTGTGTCTGTGTGTCTGTGTGTCTGTGTGTCTGTGTGTCTGTGTATGTGTGTATGCATGTATGTGTGTCTGTGTATATGTGTGTCTGTGTATCTGTGTGTCTGTGTGTCTGTGTATCTGTGTGTCTGTGTGTCTGTGTGTCTGTGTGTCTGTGTGTCTGTGTGTCTGTGTATCTGTGTGTCTCTGTGTCTGTGTGTCTGTGTGTCTGTGTGTCTGTGTGTCTGTGTGTCTGTGTATGTGTGTGTATGTGTGTATGCATGTATGTGTGTCTGTGTATCTGTGTGTCTGTGTATCTGTGTGTCTGTGTGTCTGTGTGTATGCATGTATGTGTGTCTGTGTGTCTGTGTATCTGTGTGTCTGTGTGTCTGTGTGTCTGTGTGTCTGTGTGTCTGTGTGTCTGTGTATGTGTGTGTATGTGTGTATGCATGTATGTGTGTCTGTGTATCTGTGTGTCTGTGTGTCTGTGTGTCTGTGTTTCTGTGTGTCTGTGTGTCTGTGTATCTGTGTGTCTGTGTATCTGTGTGTCTGTGTGTCTGTGTGTCTGTGTGTATGCATGTATGTGTGTCTGTGTGTCTGTGTGTCTGTGTGTCTGTGTGTCTGTGTATGTGTGTATGCATGTATGTGTGTCTGTGTATCTGTGTGTCTGTGTGTCTGTGTATCTGTGTGTCTGTGTGTCTGTGTGTCTGTGTGTCTGTGTGTCTGTGTGTCTGTGTGTCTGTGTGTCTGTGTGTCTGTGTGTCTGTGTGTCTGTGTATCTGTGTATGTGTGTGTACGTGTGTATGCATGTCTGTGTGTCTGTGTATCTGTGTGTCTGTGTGTCTGTGTATCTGTGTGTCTGTGTGTCTGTGTATCTGTGTGTCTGTGTGTCTGTGTGTCTGTGTATCTGTGTGTCTGTGTGTCTGTGTGTCTGTGTATCTGTGTGTCTCTGTGTCTGTGTGTCTGTGTGTCTGTGTGTCTGTGTGTCTGTGTATGTGTGTGTATGTGTGTATGCATGTATGTGTGTCTGTGTATCTGTGTGTCTGTGTATCTGTGTGTCTGTGTGTCTGTGTATGTGTGTGTACGTGTGTATGCATGTCTGTGTGTCTGTGTATCTGTGTGTCTGTGTGTCTGTGTGTCTGTGTGTCTGTGTGTCTGTGTGTCTGTGTGTCTGTGTGTCTGTGTGTCTGTGTGTATGTGTGTCTGTGTGTCTGTGTGTCTGTGTGTCTGTGTGTCTGTGTGTCTGTGTGTCTGTGTGTCTGTGTGTCTGTGTGTCTGTGTGTCTGTGTGTCTGTGTGTCTGTGTGTCTGTGTGTCTGTGTGTCTGTGTGTCTGTGTGTCTGTGTGTCTGTGTGTCTGTGTGTCTGTGTGTCTGTGTGTCTGTGTGTCTGTGTGTCTGTGTGTCTGTGTGTCTGTGTGTCTGTGTGTCTGAGTGTCTGTGTGTCTGTGTGTCTGTGTGTCTGTGTGTCTGTGTGTCTGTGTATGTGTGTATGCATGTATGTGTGTCTGTGTATATGTGTGTCTGTGTATCTGTGTGTCTGTGTGTCTGTGTATCTGTGTGTCTGTGTGTCTGTGTGTCTGTGTGTCTGTGTGTCTGTGTGTCTGTGTATCTGTGTGTCTCTGTGTCTGTGTGTCTGTGTGTCTGTGTGTCTGTGTGTCTGTGTGTCTGTGTATGTGTGTGTATGTGTGTATGCATGTATGTGTGTCTGTGTATCTGTGTGTCTGTGTATCTGTGTGTCTGTGTGTCTGTGTGTATGCATGTATGTGTGTCTGTGTGTCTGTGTATCTGTGTGTCTGTGTGTCTGTGTGTCTGTGTGTCTGTGTGTCTGTGTGTCTGTGTATGTGTGTGTATGTGTGTATGCATGTATGTGTGTCTGTGTATCTGTGTGTCTGTGTGTCTGTGTGTCTGTGTTTCTGTGTGTCTGTGTGTCTGTGTATCTGTGTGTCTGTGTATCTGTGTGTCTGTGTGTCTGTGTGTCTGTGTGTATGCATGTATGTGTGTCTGTGTGTCTGTGTGTCTGTGTGTCTGTGTGTCTGTGTATGTGTGTATGCATGTATGTGTGTCTGTGTATCTGTGTGTCTGTGTGTCTGTGTATCTGTGTGTCTGTGTGTCTGTGTGTCTGTGTGTCTGTGTGTCTGTGTGTCTGTGTATCTGTGTGTCTGTGTGTCTGTGTATCTGTGTGTCTGTGTGTCTGTGTATCTGTGTGTCTGTGTGTCTGTGTGTCTGTGTATCTGTGTGTCTGTGTGTCTGTGTGTCTGTGTATCTGTGTGTCTCTGTGTCTGTGTGTCTGTGTGTCTGTGTGTCTGTGTGTCTGTGTATGTGTGTGTATGTGTGTATGCATGTATGTGTGTCTGTGTATCTGTGTGTCTGTGTATCTGTGTGTCTGTGTGTCTGTGTATCTGTGTGTCTGTGTGTCTGTGTGTCTGTGTATCTGTGTGTCTCTGTGTCTGTGTGTCTGTGTGTCTGTGTGTCTGTGTGTCTGTGTATGTGTGTGTATGTGTGTATGCATGTATGTGTGTCTGTGTATCTGTGTGTCTGTGTATCTGTGTGTCTGTGTGTCTGTGTGTCTGTGTGTATGCATGTATGTGTGTCTGTGTGTCTGTGTATCTGTGTGTCTGTGTGTCTGTGTGTCTGTGTGTCTGTGTGTCTGTGTGTCTGTGTATGTGTGTATGCATGTATGTGTGTCTGTGTATCTGTGTGTCTGTGTGTCTGTGTATCTGTGTGTCTGTGTGTCTGTGTGTCTGTGTGTCTGTGTGTCTGTGTGTCTGTGTGTCTGTGTGTCTGTGTGTCTGTGTGTCTGTGTGTCTGTGTGTCTGTGTGTCTGTGTGTCTGTGTATCTGTGTATGTGTGTGTACGTGTGTATGCATGTCTGTGTGTCTGTGTATCTGTGTGTCTGTGTGTCTGTGTATCTGTGTGTCTGTGTGTCTGTGTATCTGTGTGTCTGTGTGTCTGTGTGTCTGTGTGTCTGTGTGTCTGTGTGTCTGTGTGTCTGTGTGTCTGTGTGTCTGTGTGTCTGTGTGTCTGTGTGTCTGTGTGTCTGTGTGTCTGTGTGTCTGTGTGTCTGTGTGTCTGTGTGTCTGTGTGTCTGTGTATGTGTGTATGCATGTATGTGTGTCTGTGTGTCTGTGTATCTGTGTGTCTGTGTGTCTGTGTATCTGTGTGTCTGTGTGTCTGTGTGTCTGTGTGTCTGTGTGTCTGTGTGTCTGTGTGTCTGTGTATCTGTGTGTCTCTGTGTCTGTGTGTCTGTGTGTCTGTGTGTCTGTGTGTCTGTGTGTCTGTGTATGTGTGTGTATGTGTGTATGCATGTATGTGTGTCTGTGTATCTGTGTGTCTGTGTATCTGTGTGTCTGTGTGTCTGTGTGTATGCATGTATGTGTGTCTGTGTGTCTGTGTATCTGTGTGTCTGTGTGTCTGTGTGTCTGTGTGTCTGTGTGTCTGTGTGTCTGTGTGTCTGTGTATGTGTGTGTATGTGTGTATGCATGTATGTGTGTCTGTGTATCTGTGTGTCTGTGTGTCTGTGTGTCTGTGTTTCTGTGTGTCTGTGTGTCTGTGTATCTGTGTGTCTGTGTATCTGTGTGTCTGTGTGTCTGTGTGTCTGTGTGTATGCATGTATGTGTGTCTGTGTGTCTGTGTGTCTGTGTGTCTGTGTGTCTGTGTATGTGTGTATGCATGTATGTGTGTCTGTGTATCTGTGTGTCTGTGTGTCTGTGTATCTGTGTGTCTGTGTGTCTGTGTGTCTGTGTGTCTGTGTGTCTGTGTGTCTGTGTGTCTGTGTGTCTGTGTGTCTGTGTGTCTGTGTGTCTGTGTATCTGTGTATGTGTGTGTACGTGTGTATGCATGTCTGTGTGTCTGTGTATCTGTGTGTCTGTGTGTCTGTGTATCTGTGTGTCTGTGTGTCTGTGTATCTGTGTGTCTGTGTGTCTGTGTGTCTGTGTATCTGTGTGTCTGTGTGTCTGTGTGTCTGTGTATCTGTGTGTCTCTGTGTCTGTGTGTCTGTGTGTCTGTGTGTCTGTGTGTCTGTGTATGTGTGTGTATGTGTGTATGCATGTATGTGTGTCTGTGTATCTGTGTGTCTGTGTATCTGTGTGTCTGTGTGTCTGTGTATCTGTGTGTCTGTGTGTCTGTGTGTCTGTGTATCTGTGTGTCTCTGTGTCTGTGTGTCTGTGTGTCTGTGTGTCTGTGTGTCTGTGTATGTGTGTGTATGTGTGTATGCATGTATGTGTGTCTGTGTATCTGTGTGTCTGTGTATCTGTGTGTCTGTGTGTCTGTGTGTCTGTGTGTATGCATGTATGTGTGTCTGTGTGTCTGTGTATCTGTGTGTCTGTGTGTCTGTGTGTCTGTGTGTCTGTGTGTCTGTGTATGTGTGTATGCATGTATGTGTGTCTGTGTATCTGTGTGTCTGTGTGTCTGTGTATCTGTGTGTCTGTGTGTCTGTGTGTCTGTGTGTCTGTGTGTCTGTGTGTCTGTGTGTCTGTGTGTCTGTGTGTCTGTGTGTCTGTGTGTCTGTGTGTCTGTGTGTCTGTGTGTCTGTGTATCTGTGTATGTGTGTGTACGTGTGTATGCATGTCTGTGTGTCTGTGTATCTGTGTGTCTGTGTGTCTGTGTATCTGTGTGTCTGTGTGTCTGTGTATCTGTGTGTCTGTGTGTCTGTGTGTCTGTGTGTCTGTGTGTCTGTGTGTCTGTGTGTCTGTGTGTCTGTGTGTCTGTGTGTCTGTGTGTCTGTGTGTCTGTGTGTCTGTGTGTCTGTGTGTCTGTGTGTCTGTGTGTCTGTGTATGTGTGTGTACGTGTGTATGCATGTCTGTGTGTCTGTGTATCTGTGTGTCTGTGTGTCTGTGTGTCTGTGTGTCTGTGTGTCTGTGTGTCTGTGTGTCTGTGTGTCTGTGTGTCTGTGTGTCTGTGTGTCTGTGTGTATGTGTGTCTGTGTGTCTGTGTGTCTGTGTGTCTGTGTGTCTGTGTGTCTGTGTGTCTGTGTGTCTGTGTGTCTGTGTGTCTGTGTGTCTGTGTGTCTGTGTGTCTGTGTGTCTGTGTGTCTGTGTGTCTGTGTGTCTGTGTGTCTGTGTGTCTGTGTGTCTGTGTGTCTGTGTGTCTGTGTGTCTGTGTGTCTGTGTGTCTGTGTGTCTGTGTGTCTGTGTGTCTCTGTGTTTGTGTGTCTGTGTGTCTGTGTGTCTGTGTGTCTGTGTATGTGTGTATGCATGTATGTGTGTCTGTGTATATGTGTGTCTGTGTATCTGTGTGTCTGTGTGTCTGTGTATCTGTGTGTCTGTGTGTCTGTGTGTCTGTGTGTCTGTGTGTCTGTGTGTCTGTGTATCTGTGTGTCTGTGTGTCTGTGTGTCTGTGTGTCTGTGTATGTGTGTGTATGTGTGTATGCATGTATGTGTGTCTGTGTATCTGTGTGTCTGTGTATCTGTGTGTCTGTGTGTCTGTGTATCTGTGTGTCTGTGTGTCTGTGTGTCTGTGTATCTGTGTGTCTCTGTGTCTGTGTGTCTGTGTGTCTGTGTCTGTGTGTCTGTGTATGTGTGTGTATGTGTGTATGCATGTATGTGTGTCTGTGTATCTGTGTGTCTGTGTATCTGTGTGTCTGTGTGTCTGTGTGTCTGTGTGTATGCATGTATGTGTGTCTGTGTGTCTGTGTATCTGTGTGTCTGTGTGTCTGTGTGTCTGTGTGTCTGTGTATGTGTGTATGCATGTATGTGTGTCTGTGTATCTGTGTGTCTGTGTGTCTGTGTATCTGTGTGTCTGTGTGTCTGTGTGTCTGTGTGTCTGTGTGTCTGTGTGTTTGTGTGTCTGTGTGTCTGTGTGTCTGTGTGTCTGTGTGTCTGTGTGTCTGTGTGTCTGTGTGTCTGTGTATCTGTGTATGTGTGTGTACGTGTGTATGCATGTCTGTGTGTCTGTGTATCTGTGTGTCTGTGTGTCTGTGTATCTGTGTGTCTGTGTGTCTGTGTATCTGTGTGTCTGTGTGTCTGTGTGTCTGTGTGTCTGTGTGTCTGTGTGTCTGTGTGTCTGTGTGTCTGTGTGTCTGTGTGTCTGTGTGTCTGTGTGTCTGTGTGTCTGTGTGTCTGTGTATGTGTGTGTACGTGTGTATGCATGTCTGTGTGTCTGTGTATCTGTGTGTCTGTGTGTCTGTGTGTCTGTGTGTCTGTGTGTCTGTGTGTCTGTGTGTCTGTGTGTCTGTGTGTATGTGTGTCTGTGTGTCTGTGTGTCTGTGTGTCTGTGTGTCTGTGTGTCTGTGTGTCTGTGTGTCTGTGTGTCTGTGTGTCTGTGTGTCTGTGTGTCTGTGTGTCTGTGTGTCTGTGTGTCTGTGTGTCTGTGTGTCTGTGTGTCTGTGTGTCTGTGTGTCTGTGTGTCTGTGTGTCTGTGTGTCTGTGTGTCTGTGTGTCTGTGTGTCTGTGTGTCTGTGTGTCTGTGTGTCTGTGTGTCTGTGTGTCTCTGTGTCTCTGTGTCTCTGTGTCTGTGTGTCTGTGTGTCTGTGTATGTGTGTATGCATGTATGTGTGTCTGTGTATATGTGTGTCTGTGTATCTGTGTGTCTGTGTGTCTGTGTATCTGTGTGTCTGTGTGTCTGTGTGTCTGTGTGTCTGTGTGTCTGTGTATCTGTGTGTCTGTGTGTCTGTGTGTCTGTGTGTCTGTGTGTCTGTGTATGTGTGTGTATGTGTGTATGCATGTATGTGTGTCTGTGTGTCTGTGTGTCTGTGTGTCTGTGTGTCTGTGTGTCTGTGTGTCTGTGTATCTGTGTGTCTGTGTGTCTGTGTATCTGTGTGTCTGTGTGTCTGTGTATCTGTGTGTCTGTGTGTCTGTGTGTCTGTGTGTCTGTGTGTCTGTGTGTCTGTGTGTCTGTGTGTCTGTGTGTCTGTGTGTCTGTGTGTCTGTGTGTCTGTGTGTCTGTGTGTCTGTGTGTCTGTGTGTCTGTGTGTCTGTGTGTCTGTGTGTCTGTGTATCTGTGTGTCTGTGTGTATGTGTGTCTGTGTGTCTGTGTGTCTGTGTGTCTGTGTATCTGTGTGTCTCTGTGTCTGTGTGTCTGTGTGTCTGTGTGTCTGTGTGTCTGTGTATGTGTGTATGCATGTATGTGTGTCTGTGTATCTGTGTGTCTGTGTATCTGTGTGTCTGTGTGTCTGTGTATCTGTGTGTCTGTGTGTCTGTGTGTCTGTGTGTCTGTGTGTCTGTGTGTCTGTGTATCTGTGTGTCTGTGTGTCTGTGTGTCTGTGTGTCTGTGTATGTGTGTGTGTATGTGTGTATGCATGTATGTGTGTCTGTGTATCTGTGTGTCTGTGTGTCTGTGTATCTGTGTGTCTCTGTGTCTGTGTGTCTGTGTGTCTGTGTGTCTGTGTGTCTGTGTATGTGTGTGTATGTGTGTATGCATGTATGTGTGTCTGTGTGTCTGTGTGTCTGTGTGTCTGTGTGTCTGTGTATGTGTGTGTATGTGTATCTGTGTGTCTGTGTGTATGTGTGTCTGTGTGTCTGTGTGTCTGTGTGTCTGTGTGTCTGTGTGTCTGTGTGTCTGTGTGTCTGTGTGTCTGTGTGTCTGTGTGTGGCTTTGTGTCTGTGTGTCTGTGTGTCTGTGTATCTGTGTGTCTGTGTGTCTGTGTGTCTGTGTGTCTGTGTGTCTGTGTGTCTGTGTGTCTGTGTGTCTGTGTATGTGTGTGTACGTGTGTATGCATGTATGTGTGTCTGTGTGTCTGTGTATCTGTGTGTCTGTGTGTCTGTGTGTCTGTGTGTCTGTGTGTCTGTGTGTCTGTGTGTCTGTGTGTCTGTGTGTCTGTGTGTCTGTGTGTCTGTGTGTCTGTGTGTATGTGTGTATGCATGTATGTGTGTCTGTGTATCTGTGTGTCTGTGTGTCTGTGTATCTGTGTGTCTGTGTGTCTGTGTGTCTGTGTGTCTGTGTGTCTGTGTGTCTGTGTGTCTGTGTGTCTGTGTGTCTGTGTGTCTGTGTGTCTGTGTGTCTGTGTGTCTGTGTATCTGTGTGTCTGTGTGTCTGTGTATCTGTGTGTCTGTGTGTCTGTGTGTCTGTGTGTCTGTGTGTCTGTGTGTCTGTGTGTCTGTGTGTCTGTGTGTCTGTGTGTCTGTGTGTCTGTGTGTCTGTGTGTCTGTGTGTCTGTGTGTCTGTGTGTCTGTGTGTCTGTGTGTCTGTGTGTCTGTGTGTCTGTGTGTCTGTGTATCTGTGTGTCTGTGTGTATGTGTGTCTGTGTGTCTGTGTGTCTGTGTGTCTGTGTGTCTGTGTATCTGTGTGTCTCTGTGTCTGTGTGTCTGTGTGTCTGTGTGTCTGTGTGTCTGTGTATGTGTGTATGCATGTATGTGTGTCTGTGTATCTGTGTGTCTGTGTATCTGTGTGTCTGTGTGTCTGTGTATCTGTGTGTCTGTGTGTCTGTGTGTCTGTGTGTCTGTGTGTCTGTGTGTCTGTGTATCTGTGTGTCTGTGTGTCTGTGTGTCTGTGTGTCTGTGTATGTGTGTGTGTATGTGTGTATGCATGTATGTGTGTCTGTGTATCTGTGTGTCTGTGTGTCTGTGTATCTGTGTGTCTCTGTGTCTGTGTGTCTGTGTGTCTGTGTGTCTGTGTGTCTGTGTATGTGTGTGTATGTGTGTATGCATGTATGTGTGTCTGTGTGTCTGTGTGTCTGTGTGTCTGTGTGTCTGTGTGTCTGTGTGTCTGTGTATGTGTGTGTATGTGTATCTGTGTGTCTGTGTGTATGTGTGTCTGTGTGTCTGTGTGTCTGTGTGTCTGTGTGTCTGTGTGTCTGTGTGTCTGTGTGTCTGTGTGTCTGTGTATCTGTGTGTCTCTGTGTCTGTGTGTCTGTGTGTCTGTGTGTCTGTGTATGTGTGTGTATGTGTGTATGCATGTATGTGTGTCTGTGTGTCTGTGTGTCTGTGTGTCTGTGTGTCTGTGTGTCTGTGTATGTGTGTGTATGTGTATCTGTGTGTCTGTGTGTATGTGTGTCTGTGTGTCTGTGTGTATGTGTGTATGCATGTATGTGTGTCTGTGTATCTGTGTGTCTGTGTGTCTGTGTATCTGTGTGTCTCTGTGTCTGTGTGTCTGTGTGTCTGTGTGTCTGTGTGTCTGTGTATGTGTGTGTATGTGTGTATGCATGTATGTGTGTCTGTGTGTCTGTGTGTCTGTGTGTCTGTGTGTCTGTGTATGTGTGTGTATGTGTATCTGTGTGTCTGTGTGTATGTGTGTCTGTGTGTCTGTGTGTCTGTGTGTCTGTGTGTCTGTGTGTCTGTGTGTCTGTGTGTCTGTGTGTCTGTGTGTCTGTGTGTCTGTGTGTGGCTTTGTGTCTGTGTGTCTGTGTGTCTGTGTATCTGTGTGTCTGTGTGTCTGTGTGTCTGTGTGTCTGTGTGTCTGTGTGTCTGTGTGTCTGTGTGTCTGTGTGTCTGTGTATGTGTGTGTATGTGTGTATGCATGTATGTGTGTCTGTGTGTCTGTGTGTCTGTGTGTCTGTGTGTCTGTGTGTCTGTGTGTCTGTGTGTCTGTGTATCTGTGTGTCTGTGTGTCTGTGTGTCTGTGTGTCTGTGTGTCTGTGTGTCTGTGTGTCTGTGTGTCTGTGTGTGGCTTTGTGTCTGTGTGTCTGTGTGTCTGTGTATCTGTGTGTCTGTGTGTCTGTGTGTCTGTGTGTCTGTGTGTCTGTGTGTCTGTGTGTCTGTGTATCTGTGTGTCTGTGTGTCTGTGTGTCTGTGTGTCTGTGTGTCTGTGTGTCTGTGTGTCTGTGTGTCTGTGTATCTGTGTGTCTGTGTGTCTGTGTGTCTGTGTGTCTGTGTGTCTGTGTGTCTGTGTGTCTGTGTGTCTGTGTGTCTGTGTGTCTGTGTGTCTGTGTGTATGTGTGTATGCATGTATGTGTGTCTGTGTATCTGTGTGTCTGTGTGTCTGTGTATCTGTGTGTCTGTGTGTCTGTGTGTCTGTGTGTCTGTGTGTCTGTGTGTCTGTGTGTCTGTGTGTCTGTGTGTCTGTGTGTCTGTGTGTCTGTGTGTCTGTGTGTCTGTGTGTCTGTGTATCTGTGTGTCTGTGTGTCTGTGTATCTGTGTGTCTGTGTGTCTGTGTGTCTGTGTGTCTGTGTGTCTGTGTGTCTGTGTGTCTGTGTGTCTGTGTGTCTGTGTGTCTGTGTGTCTGTGTGTCTGTGTGTCTGTGTGTCTGTGTGTCTGTGTGTCTGTGTGTCTGTGTGTCTGTGTGTCTGTGTGTCTGTGTGTCTGTGTATCTGTGTGTCTGTGTGTATGTGTGTCTGTGTGTCTGTGTGTCTGTGTGTCTGTGTATCTGTGTGTCTCTGTGTCTGTGTGTCTGTGTGTCTGTGTGTCTGTGTGTCTGTGTATGTGTGTATGCATGTATGTGTGTCTGTGTATCTGTGTGTCTGTGTATCTGAGTGTCTGTGTGTCTGTGTATCTGTGTGTCTGTGTGTCTGTGTGTCTGTGTGTCTGTGTGTCTGTGTGTCTGTGTATCTGTGTGTCTGTGTGTCTGTGTGTCTGTGTGTCTGTGTATGTGTGTGTGTATGTGTGTATGCATGTATGTGTGTCTGTGTATCTGTGTGTCTGTGTGTCTGTGTATCTGTGTGTCTCTGTGTCTGTGTGTCTGTGTGTCTGTGTGTCTGTGTGTCTGTGTATGTGTGTGTATGTGTGTATGCATGTATGTGTGTCTGTGTGTCTGTGTGTCTGTGTGTCTGTGTGTCTGTGTGTCTGTGTATGTGTGTGTATGTGTATCTGTGTGTCTGTGTGTATGTGTGTCTGTGTGTCTGTGTGTCTGTGTGTCTGTGTGTCTGTGTGTCTGTGTGTCTGTGTGTCTGTGTGTCTGTGTGTCTGTGTGTCTGTGTGTCTGTGTGTGGCTTTGTGTCTGTGTGTCTGTGTGTCTGTGTATCTGTGTGTCTGTGTGTCTGTGTGTCTGTGTGTCTGTGTGTCTGTGTGTCTGTGTGTCTGTGTGTCTGTGTGTCTGTGTATGTGTGTGTACGTGTGTATGCATGTATGTGTGTCTGTGTGTCTGTGTATCTGTGTGTCTGTGTGTCTGTGTGTCTGTGTGTCTGTGTGTCTGTGTGTCTGTGTGTCTGTGTGTCTGTGTGTCTGTGTGTCTGTGTGTCTGTGTGTATGCATGTATGTGTGTCTGTGTGTCTGTGTATCTGTGTATGTGTGTATGCATGTATGTGTGTCTGTGTATCTGTGTGTCTGTGTGTCTGTGTATCTGTGTGTCTGTGTGTCTGTGTGTCTGTGTGTCTGTGTGTCTGTGTGTCTGTGTGTCTGTGTGTCTGTGTGTCTGTGTGTCTGTGTGTCTGTGTGTCTGTGTGTCTGTGTGTCTGTGTGTCTGTGTGTCTGTGTGTCTGTGTGTCTGTGTGTCTGTGTGTCTGTGTGTCTGTGTGTTTGTGTGTCTGTGTGTCTGTGTGTCTGTGTATGTGTGTGTACGTGTGTATGCATGTATGTGTGTCTGTGTGTCTGTGTGTCTGTGTGTCTGTGTGTCTGTGTGTCTGTGTGTCTGTGTGTCTGTGTGTCTGTGTGTCTGTGTGTCTGTGTGTCTGTGTGTCTGTGTGTCTGTGTGTCTGTGTGTCTGTGTGTCTGTGTGTCTGTGTGTCTGTGTGTCTGTGTGTCTGTGCGTCTGTGTGTCTGTGTGTCTGTGTGTCTGTGTGTCTGTGTGTCTGTGTGTCTGTGTGTCTGTGTGTCTGTGTGTCTGTGTGTCTGTGTGTGGCTTTGTGTCTGTGTGTCTGTGTGTCTGTGTGTCTGTGTGTCTGTGTGTCTGTGTGTCTGTGTGTCTGTGTGTCTGTGTATCTGTGTGTCTGTGTGTATGTGTGTCTGTGTGTCTGTGTGTCTGTGTGTCTGTGTGTCTGTGTATCTGTGTGTCTCTGTGTCTGTGTGTCTGTGTGTCTGTGTGTCTGTGTGTCTGTGTATGTGTGTGTATGTGTGAATGCATGTATGTGTGTATGTGTGTCTGTGTGTCTGTGTGTCTGTGTGTCTGTGTGTCTGTGTGTCTGTGTGTCTGTGTGTCTGTGTGTCTGTGTGTCTGTGTGTCTGTGTGTCTGTGTGTCTGTGTGTCTGTGTGTCTGTGTGTGGCTTTGTGTCTGTGTGTCTGTGTGTCTGTGTGTCTGTGTGTCTGTGTGTCTGTGTGTCTGTGTGTCTGTGTGTCTGTGTGTCTGTGTGTCTGTGTGTCTGTGTGTCTGTGTGTCTGTGTGTCTGTGTGTCTGTGTGTCTGTGTGTCTGTGTGTCTGTGTGTCTGTGTGTCTGTGTGTCTGTGTGTCTGTGTGTCTGTGTATGTGTGTGTACGTGTGTATGCATGTATGTGTGTCTGTGTGTCTGTGTGTCTGTGTGTCTGTGTGTCTGTGTGTCTGTGTGTCTGTGTGTCTGTGTGTCTGTGTGTCTGTGTGTCTGTGTGTCTGTGTGTCTGTGTGTCTGTGTATGTGTGTATGCATGTATGTGTGTCTGTGTATCTGTGTGTCTGTGTGTCTGTGTATCTGTGTGTCTGTGTGTCTGTGTGTCTGTGTGTCTGTGTGTCTGTGTGTCTGTGTATGTGTGTGTATGTGTGTATGCATGTATGTGTGTCTGTGTATCTGTGTGTCTGTGTATCTGTGTGTCTGTGTGTCTGTGTGTATGCATGTATGTGTGTCTGTGTGTCTGTGTATCTGTGTGTCTGTGTGTCTGTGTGTCTGTGTGTCTGTGTGTCTGTGTGTCTGTGTGTCTGTGTATGTGTGTGTATGTGTGTATGCATGTATGTGTGTCTGTGTATCTGTGTGTCTGTGTGTCTGTGTATCTGTGTTTCTGTGTGTCTGTGTGTCTGTGTATCTGTGTGTCTCTGTGTCTGTGTGTATGCATGTATGTGTGTCTGTGTATCTGTGTGTCTGTGTATCTGTGTGTCTGTGTGTCTGTGTGTCTGTGTGTCTGTGTGTATGCATGTATGTGTGTCTGTGTGTCTGTGTGTCTGTGTGTCTGTGTGTCTGTGTGTCTGTGTGTCTGTGTGTCTGTGTGTCTGTGTGTCTGTGTGTCTGTGTGTCTGTGTGTCTGTGTATCTGTGTGTCTGTGTGTCTGTGTATCTGTGTGTCTGTGTGTCTGTGTGTCTGTGTATCTGTGTATGTGTGTGTACGTGTGTATGCATGTCTGTGTGTCTGTGTATCTGTGTGTCTGTGTGTCTGTGTATCTGTGTGTCTGTGTATCTGTGTGTCTGTGTGTCTGTGTGTCTGTGTATCTGTGTGTCTGTGTGTCTGTGTGTCTGTGTATCTGTGTGTCTCTGTGTCTGTGTGTCTGTGTGTCTGTGTATCTGTGTGTCTGTGTGTCTGTGTATCTGTGTGTCTGTGTGTCTGTGTGTCTGTGTATCTGTGTGTCTCTGTGTCTGTGTGTCTGTGTGTCTGTGTGTCTGTGTGTCTGTGTATGTGTGTGTATGTGTGTATGCATGTATGTGTGTCTGTGTATCTGTGTGTCTGTGTATCTGTGTGTCTGTGTGTCTGTGTGTCTGTGTGTATGCATGTATGTGTGTCTGTGTGTCTGTGTATCTGTGTGTCTGTGTGTCTGTGTGTCTGTGTGTCTGTGTATGTGTGTATGCATGTATGTGTGTCTGTGTATCTGTGTGTCTGTGTGTCTGTGTATCTGTGTGTCTGTGTGTCTGTGTGTCTGTGTGTCTGTGTGTCTGTGTGTCTGTGTGTCTGTGTGTCTGTGTGTCTGTGTGTCTGTGTGTTTGTGTGTCTGTGTGTCTGTGTATCTGTGTATGTGTGTGTACGTGTGTATGCATGTCTGTGTGTCTGTGTATCTGTGTGTCTGTGTGTCTGTGGATCTGTGTGTCTGTGTGTCTGTGTATCTGTGTGTCTGCGTGTCTGTGTGTCTGTGTGTCTGTGTGTATGTGTGTCTGTGTGTCTGTGTGTCTGTGTGTCTGTGTGTCTGTGTGTCTGTGTGTCTGTGTGTCTGTGTGTCTGTGTGTCTGTGTATGTGTGTGTACGTGTGTATGCATGTCTGTGTGTCTGTGTATCTGTGTGTCTGTGTGTCTGTGTGTCTGTGTGTCTGTGTGTCTGTGTGTCTGTGTGTCTGTGTGTCTGTGTGTCTGTGTGTCTGTGTGTCTGTGTGTCTGTGTGTCTGTGTGTCTGTGTGTCTGTGTGTCTGTGTGTCTGTGTGTCTGTGTGTCTGTGTGTCTGTGTGTCTGTGTGTCTGTGTGTCTGTGTGTCTGTGTGTCTGTATGTCTGTGTGTCTGTGTGTCTGTGTGTCTGTGTGTCTGTGTGTCTGTGTGTCTGTGTGTCTGTGTGTCTGTGTGTCTGTGTGTCTGTGTGTCTGTGTGTCTGTGTGTCTGTGTGTCTGTGTGTGGCTTTGTGTCTGTGTGTCTGTGTGTCTGTGTGTCTGTGTGTCTGTGTGTCTGTGTGTCTGTGTGTCTGTGTATCTGTGTGTCTGTGTGTATGTGTGTCTGTGTGTCTGTGTGTCTGTGTGTCTGTGTGTCTGTGTATCTGTGTGTCTCTGTGTCTGTGTGTCTGTGTGTCTGTGTGTCTGTGTGTCTGTGTATGTGTGTGTATGTGTGAATGCATGTATGTGTGTATGTGTGTCTGTGTGTCTGTGTGTCTGTGTGTCTGTGTGTCTGTGTGTCTGTGTGTCTGTGTGTCTGTGTGTCTGTGTGTCTGTGTGTCTGTGTGTCTGTGTGTCTGTGTGTGGCTTTGTGTCTGTGTGTCTGTGTGTCTGTGTGTCTGTGTGTCTGTGTGTCTGTGTGTCTGTGTGTCTGTGTGTCTGTGTGTCTGTGTGTCTGTGTGTCTGTGTGTCTGTGTGTCTGTGTGTCTGTGTGTCTGTGTGTCTGTGTGTCTGTGTGTCTGTGTGTCTGTGTGTCTGTGTGTCTGTGTGTCTGTGTGTCTGTGTATGTGTGTGTACGTGTGTATGCATGTATGTGTGTCTGTGTGTCTGTGTGTCTGTGTGTCTGTGTGTCTGTGTGTCTGTGTGTCTGTGTGTCTGTGTGTCTGTGTGTCTGTGTGTCTGTGTGTCTGTGTGTCTGTGTGTCTGTGTGTCTGTGTGTCTGTGTGTCTGTGTGTCTGTGTATGTGTGTATGCATGTATGTGTGTCTGTGTATCTGTGTGTCTGTGTGTCTGTGTATCTGTGTGTCTCTGTGTCTGTGTGTCTGTGTGTCTGTGTGTCTGTGTGTCTGTGTATGTGTGTGTATGTGTGTATGCATGTATGTGTGTCTGTGTATCTGTGTGTCTGTGTATCTGTGTGTCTGTGTGTCTGTGTGTATGCATGTATGTGTGTCTGTGTGTCTGTGTATCTGTGTGTCTGTGTGTCTGTGTGTCTGTGTGTCTGTGTGTCTGTGTGTCTGTGTGTCTGTGTATGTGTGTGTATGTGTGTATGCATGTATGTGTGTCTGTGTATCTGTGTGTCTGTGTGTCTGTGTATCTGTGTTTCTGTGTGTCTGTGTGTCTGTGTATCTGTGTGTCTCTGTGTCTGTGTGTATGCATGTATGTGTGTCTGTGTATCTGTGTGTCTGTGTATCTGTGTGTCTGTGTGTCTGTGTGTCTGTGTGTCTGTGTGTATGCATGTATGTGTGTCTGTGTGTCTGTGTATCTGTGTGTCTGTGTGTCTGTGTGTCTGTGTGTCTGTGTGTCTGTGTGTCTGTGTATGTGTGTATGCATGTATGTGTGTCTGTGTATCTGTGTGTCTGTGTATCTGTGTGTCTGTGTGTCTGTGTGTCTGTGTATCTGTGTGTCTGTGTGTCTGTGTGTCTGTGTATCTGTGTGTCTCTGTGTCTGTGTGTCTGTGTGTCTGTGTGTCTGTGTATCTGTGTGTCTGTGTGTCTGTGTATCTGTGTGTCTGTGTGTCTGTGTGTCTGTGTATCTGTGTGTCTCTGTGTCTGTGTGTCTGTGTGTCTGTGTGTCTGTGTGTCTGTGTATGTGTGTGTATGTGTGTATGCATGTATGTGTGTCTGTGTATCTGTGTGTCTGTGTATCTGTGTGTCTGTGTGTCTGTGTGTCTGTGTGTATGCATGTATGTGTGTCTGTGTGTCTGTGTATCTGTGTGTCTGTGTGTCTGTGTGTCTGTGTGTCTGTGTGTCTGTGTATGTGTGTATGCATGTATGTGTGTCTGTGTATCTGTGTGTCTGTGTGTCTGTGTATCTGTGTGTCTGTGTGTCTGTGTGTCTGTGTGTCTGTGTGTCTGTGTGTCTGTGTGTCTGTGTGTCTGTGTGTCTGTGTGTCTGTGTGTCTGTGTGTTTGTGTGTCTGTGTGTCTGTGTATCTGTGTATGTGTGTGTACGTGTGTATGCATGTATGTGTGTCTGTGTATCTGTGTGTCTGTGTATCTGTGTGTCTGTGTGTCTGTGTGTCTGTGTATCTGTGTGTCTGTGTGTCTGTGTGTCTGTGTATCTGTGTGTCTCTGTGTCTGTGTATCTGTGTGTCTCTGTGTCTGTGTGTCTGTGTGTCTGTGTGTCTGTGTGTCTGTGTATGTGTGTGTATGTGTGTATGCATGTATGTGTGTCTGTGTATCTGTGTGTCTGTGTATCTGTGTGTCTGTGTGTCTGTGTGTCTGTGTGTCTGTGTGTCTGTGTGTCTGTGTGTCTGTGTGTCTGTGTGTCTGTGTGTCTGTGTGTCTGTGTGTCTGTGTGTCTGTGTGTCTGTGTGTCTGTGTGTCTGTGTGTCTGTGTGTCTGTGTGTCTGTGTGTCTGTGTGTCTGTGTGTCTGTGTGTCTGTGTGTCTGTGTGTCTGTGTGTCTGTGTGTCTGTGTGTCTGTGTATCTGTGTGTCTGTGTATGTGTGTGTACGTGTGTATGCATGTCTGTGTGTCTGTGTATCTGTGTGTCTGTGTGTCTGTGTGTCTGTGTGTCTGTGTGTCTGTGTGTCTGTGTGTCTGTGTGTCTGTGTGTCTGTGTGTCTGTGTGTCTGTGTGTCTGTGTGTCTGTGTGTCTGTGTGTCTGTGTGTCTGTGTGTCTGTGTGTCTGTGTGTCTGTGTGTCTGTGTGTCTGTGTGTCTGTGTGTCTGTGTGTCTGTGTGTCTGTGTGTCTGTGTGTCTGTGTGTCTGTGTGTCTGTGTGTCTGTGTATGTGTGTATGCATGTATGTGTGTCTGTGTATATGTGTGTCTGTGTATCTGTGTGTCTGTGTGTCTGTGTATCTGTGTGTCTGTGTGTCTGTGTGTCTGTGTGTCTGTGTATCTGTGTGTCTGTGTGTCTGTGTGTCTGTGTGTCTGTGTATGTGTGTGTATGTGTGTATGCATGTATGTGTGTCTGTGTGTCTGTGTGTCTGTGTTACTGTGTGTCTGTGTGTCTGTGTGTCTGTGTGTCTGTGTATCTGTGTGTCTGTGTGTCTGTGTATCTGTGTGTCTGTGTGTCTGTGTATCTGTGTGTCTGTGTGTCTGTGTGTCTGTGTGTCTGTGTGTCTGTGTGTCTGTGTGTCTGTGTGTCTGTGTGTCTGTGTGTCTGTGTGTCTGTGTGTCTGTGTGTCTGTGTGTCTGTGTGTCTGTGTGTCTGTGTATCTGTGTGTCTGTGTGTATGTGTGTCTGTGTGTCTGTGTGTCTGTGTGTCTGTGTGTCTGTGTGTCTGTGTGTCTCTGTGTCTGTGTGTCTCTGTGTCTGTGTATCTGTGTGTCTGTGTGTCTGTGTGTCTGTGTGTCTGTGTATGTGTGTGTATGTGTGTATGCATGTATGTGTGTCTGTGTGTCTGTGTGTCTGTGTGTCTGTGTGTCTGTGTGTCTGTGTGTCTGTGTGTCTGTGTGTCTGTGTGTCTGTGTGTCTGTGTGTCTGTGTGTCTGTGTGTCTGTGTGTCTGTGTGTCTGTGTGTCTGTGTGTCTGTGTGTCTGTGTGTCTGTGTGTCTGTGTGTCTGTGTGTCTGTGTATCTGTGTGTCTGTGTGTATGTGTGTCTGTGTGTCTGTGTGTCTGTGTGTCTGTGTATCTGTGTGTCTCTGTGTCTGTGTGTCTGTGTGTCTGTGTGTCTGTGTGTCTGTGTGTCTGTGTGTCTGTGTGTCTGTGTGTCTGTGTGTCTGTGTGTCTGTGTGTCTGTGTGTCTGTGTATCTGTGTATGTGTGTGTACGTGTGTATGCATGTCTGTGTGTCTGTGTATCTGTGTGTCTGTGTGTCTGTGTATCTGTGTGTCTGTGTGTCTGTGTATCTGTGTGTCTGCGTGTCTGTGTGTCTGTGTGTCTGTGTGTCTGTGTGTCTGTGTGTCTGTGTGTCTGTGTGTCTGTGTGTCTGTGTGTCTGTGTGTCTGTGTGTCTGTGTGTCTGTGTGTCTGTGTATCTGTGTATGTGTGTGTACGTGTGTATGCATGTCTGTGTGTCTGTGTATCTGTGTGTCTGTGTGTCTGTGTATCTGTGTGTCTGTGTGTCTGTGTATCTGTGTGTCTGCGTGTCTGTGTGTCTGTGTGTCTGTGTGTCTGTGTGTCTGTGTGTCTGTGTGTCTGTGTGTCTGTGTGTCTGTGTGTCTGTGTGTCTGTGTGTCTGTGTGTCTGTGTGTCTGTGTGTCTGTGTATGTGTGTGTACGTGTGTATGCATGTCTGTGTGTCTGTGTATCTGTGTGTCTGTGTGTCTGTGTGTCTGTGTGTCTGTGTGTCTGTGTGTCTGTGTGTCTGTGTGTCTGTGTGTCTGTGTGTCTGTGTGTCTGTGTGTCTGTGTGTCTGTGTGTCTGTGTGTCTGTGTGTCTGTGTGTCTGTGTGTCTGTGTGTCTGTGTGTCTGTGTGTCTGTGTGTCTGTGTGTCTGTGTGTCTGTGTGTCTGTGTGTCTGTGTGTCTGTGTGTCTGTGTGTCTGTGTGTCTGTGTGTCTGTGTGTCTGTGTGTCTGTGTGTCTGTGTGTCTGTGTGTCTGTGTGTCTGTGTGTCTGTGTGTCTGTGTGTCTGTGTGTCTGTGTGTCTGTGTGTCTGTGTGTCTGTGTGTCTGTGTGTCTGTGTGTCTGTGTGTCTGTGTGTCTGTGTGTCTGTGTGTCTGTGTGTCTGTGTGTCTGTGTGTCTGTGTGTCTGTGTGTCTGTGTGTCTGTGTGTCTGTGTGTCTGTGTGTCTCTGTGTCTGTGTGTCTGTGTGTCTGTGTGTCTGTGTGTCTGTGTATGTGTGTATGCATGTATGTGTGTCTGTGTATATGTGTGTCTGTGTATCTGTGTGTCTGTGTGTCTGTGTATCTGTGTGTCTGTGTGTCTGTGTGTCTGTGTGTCTGTGTGTCTGTGTGTCTGTGTATCTGTGTGTCTGTGTGTCTGTGTGTCTGTGTGTCTGTGTATGTGTGTGTATGTGTGTATGCATGTATGTGTGTCTGTGTGTCTGTGTGTCTGTGTGTCTGTGTGTCTGTGTGTCTGTGTGTCTGTGTGTCTGTGTGTCTGTGTATCTGTGAGTCTGTGTGTCTGTGTATCTGTGTGTCTGTGTGTCTGTGTATCTGTGTGTCTGTGTGTCTGTGTGTCTGTGTGTCTGTGTGTCTGTGTGTCTGTGTGTCTGTGTGTCTGTGTGTCTGTGTGTCTGTGTGTCTGTGTGTCTGTGTGTCTGTGTGTCTGTGTGTCTGTGTGTCTGTGTGTCTGTGTGTCTGTGTATCTGTGTGTCTGTGTGTATGTGTGTCTGTGTGTCTGTGTGTCTGTGTGTCTGTGTGTCTGTGTGTCTCTGTGTCTGTGTGTCTGTGTGTCTGTGTATCTGTGTGTCTGTGTGTCTGTGTGTCTGTGTGTCTGTGTATGTGTGTGTATGTGTGTATGCATGTATGTGTGTCTGTGTGTCTGTGTGTCTGTGTGTCTGTGTGTCTGTGTGTCTGTGTGTCTGTGTGTCTGTGTGTCTGTGTATCTGTGTGTCTGTGTGTCTGTGTGTCTGTGTGTCTGTGTGTCTGTGTGTCTGTGTGTCTGTGTGTCTGTGTGTCTGTGTGTCTGTGTGTCTGTGTGTCTGTGTGTCTGTGTGTCTGTGTGTCTGTGTGTCTGTGTATCTGTGTGTCTGTGTGTATGTGTGTCTGTGTGTCTGTGTGTCTGTGTGTCTGTGTATCTGTGTGTCTCTGTGTCTGTGTGTCTGTGTGTCTGTGTGTCTGTGTGTCTGTGTGTCTGTGTATGTGTGTATGCATGTATGTGTGTCTGTGTATCTGTGTGTCTGTGTATCTGTGTGTTTGTGTGTCTGTGTATCTGTGTGTCTGTGTGTCTGTGTGTCTGTGTGTCTGTGTGTCTGTGTGTCTGTGTGTCTGTGTGTCTGTGTGTCTGTGTATCTGTGTGTCTGTGTGTCTGTGTGTCTGTGTGTCTGTGTATGTGTGTGTATGTGTGTATGCATGTATGTGTGTCTGTGTGTCTGTGTATGTGTGTGTACGTGTGTATGCTTGTATGTGTGTCTGTGTGTCTGTGTATCTGTGTGTCTGTGTGTCTGTGTGTTTGTGTGTCTGTGTGTCTGTGTGTCTGTGTGTCTGTGTGTCTGTGTGTCTGTGTGTCTGTGTGTCTGTGTGTCTGTGTGTCTGTGTGTCTGTGTGTCTGTGTGTCTGTGTGTCTGTGTGTCTGTGTGTCTGTGTGTCTGTGTGTCTGTGTGTCTGTGTGTATGTGTGTATGCATGTATGTGTGTCTGTGTATCTGTGTGTCTGTGTATCTGTGTGTCTGTGTGTCTGTGTATCTGTGTGTCTGTGTGTCTGTGTGTCTGTGTGTCTGTGTGTCTGTGTGTCTGTGTATCTGTGTGTCTGTGTGTCTGTGTGTCTGTGTGTCTGTGTATGTGTGTATGCATGTATGTGTGTCTTTGTGTCTATGTATCTGTGTGTCTGTGTGTCTGTGTATCTGTGTGTCTCTGTGTCTGTGTGTCTGTGTGTCTGTGTATGTGTGTGTATGTGTGTATGCATGTATGTGTGTCTGTGTATCTGTGTGTCTGTGTATCTGTGTGTCTGTGTGTCTGTGTGTCTGTGTGTCTGTGTGTCTGTGTGTCTGTGTGTCTGTGTGTCTGTGTGTCTGTGTGTCTGTGTGTCTGTGTGTCTGTGTGTCTGTGTGTCTGTGTGTCTGTGTGTCTGTGTGTCTGTGTGTCTGTGTGTCTGTGTGTCTGTGTGTCTGTGTGTCTGTGTGTCTGTGTGTCTGTGTGTCTGTGTGTCTGTGTGTCTGTGTGTCTGTGTGTCTGTGTATCTGTGTGTCTGTGTATGTGTGTGTACGTGTGTATGCATGTCTGTGTGTCTGTGTATCTGTGTGTCTGTGTGTCTGTGTGTCTGTGTGTCTGTGTGTCTGTGTGTCTGTGTGTCTGTGTGTCTGTGTGTCTGTGTGTCTGTGTGTCTGTGTGTCTGTGTGTCTGTGTGTCTGTGTGTCTGTGTGTCTGTGTGTCTGTGTGTCTGTGTGTCTGTGTGTCTGTGTGTCTGTGTGTCTGTGTGTCTGTGTGTCTGTGTGTCTGTGTGTCTGTGTGTCTGTGTGTCTGTGTGTCTGTGTGTCTGTGTATGTGTGTATGCATGTATGTGTGTCTGTGTATATGTGTGTCTGTGTATCTGTGTGTCTGTGTGTCTGTGTATCTGTGTGTCTGTGTGTCTGTGTGTCTGTGTGTCTGTGTATCTGTGTGTCTGTGTGTCTGTGTGTCTGTGTGTCTGTGTATGTGTGTGTATGTGTGTATGCATGTATGTGTGTCTGTGTGTCTGTGTGTCTGTGTTACTGTGTGTCTGTGTGTCTGTGTGTCTGTGTGTCTGTGTATCTGTGTGTCTGTGTGTCTGTGTATCTGTGTGTCTGTGTGTCTGTGTATCTGTGTGTCTGTGTGTCTGTGTGTCTGTGTGTCTGTGTGTCTGTGTGTCTGTGTGTCTGTGTGTCTGTGTGTCTGTGTGTCTGTGTGTCTGTGTGTCTGTGTGTCTGTGTGTCTGTGTGTCTGTGTGTCTGTGTGTCTGTGTATCTGTGTGTCTGTGTGTATGTGTGTCTGTGTGTCTGTGTGTCTGTGTGTCTGTGTGTCTGTGTGTCTGTGTGTCTCTGTGTCTGTGTGTCTCTGTGTCTGTGTATCTGTGTGTCTGTGTGTCTGTGTGTCTGTGTGTCTGTGTATGTGTGTGTATGTGTGTATGCATGTATGTGTGTCTGTGTGTCTGTGTGTCTGTGTGTCTGTGTGTCTGTGTGTCTGTGTGTCTGTGTGTCTGTGTGTCTGTGTGTCTGTGTGTCTGTGTGTCTGTGTGTCTGTGTGTCTGTGTGTCTGTGTGTCTGTGTGTCTGTGTGTCTGTGTGTCTGTGTGTCTGTGTGTCTGTGTGTCTGTGTGTCTGTGTATCTGTGTGTCTGTGTGTATGTGTGTCTGTGTGTCTGTGTGTCTGTGTGTCTGTGTATCTGTGTGTCTCTGTGTCTGTGTGTCTGTGTGTCTGTGTGTCTGTGTGTCTGTGTGTCTGTGTGTCTGTGTGTCTGTGTGTCTGTGTGTCTGTGTGTCTGTGTGTCTGTGTATCTGTGTATGTGTGTGTACGTGTGTATGCATGTCTGTGTGTCTGTGTATCTGTGTGTCTGTGTGTCTGTGTATCTGTGTGTCTGTGTGTCTGTGTATCTGTGTGTCTGCGTGTCTGTGTGTCTGTGTGTCTGTGTGTCTGTGTGTCTGTGTGTCTGTGTGTCTGTGTGTCTGTGTGTCTGTGTGTCTGTGTGTCTGTGTGTCTGTGTGTCTGTGTGTCTGTGTGTCTGTGTATGTGTGTGTACGTGTGTATGCATGTCTGTGTGTCTGTGTATCTGTGTGTCTGTGTGTCTGTGTGTCTGTGTGTCTGTGTGTCTGTGTGTCTGTGTGTCTGTGTGTCTGTGTGTCTGTGTGTCTGTGTGTCTGTGTGTCTGTGTGTCTGTGTGTCTGTGTGTCTGTGTGTCTGTGTGTCTGTGTGTCTGTGTGTCTGTGTGTCTGTGTGTCTGTGTGTCTGTGTGTCTGTGTGTCTGTGTGTCTGTGTGTCTGTGTGTCTGTGTGTCTGTGTGTCTGTGTGTCTGTGTGTCTGTGTGTCTGTGTGTCTGTGTGTCTGTGTGTCTGTGTGTCTGTGTGTCTGTGTGTCTGTGTGTCTGTGTGTCTGTGTGTCTGTGTGTCTGTGTGTCTGTGTGTCTGTGTGTCTGTGTGTCTGTGTGTCTGTGTGTCTGTGTGTCTGTGTGTCTGTGTGTCTGTGTGTCTGTGTGTCTGTGTGTCTGTGTGTCTGTGTGTCTCTGTGTCTGTGTGTCTGTGTGTCTGTGTGTCTGTGTATGTGTGTATGCATGTATGTGTGTCTGTGTATATGTGTGTCTGTGTATCTGTGTGTCTGTGTGTCTGTGTATCTGTGTGTCTGTGTGTCTGTGTGTCTGTGTGTCTGTGTGTCTGTGTATCTGTGTGTCTGTGTGTCTGTGTGTCTGTGTGTCTGTGTATGTGTGTGTATGTGTGTATGCATGTATGTGTGTCTGTGTGTCTGTGTGTCTGTGTGTCTGTGTGTCTGTGTGTCTGTGTGTCTGTGTGTCTGTGTGTCTGTGTATCTGTGAGTCTGTGTGTCTGTGTATCTGTGTGTCTGTGTGTCTGTGTATCTGTGTGTCTGTGTGTCTGTGTGTCTGTGTGTCTGTGTGTCTGTGTGTCTGTGTGTCTGTGTGTCTGTGTGTCTGTGTGTCTGTGTGTCTGTGTGTCTGTGTGTCTGTGTGTCTGTGTGTCTGTGTGTCTGTGTGTCTGTGTGTCTGTGTATCTGTGTGTCTGTGTGTATGTGTGTCTGTGTGTCTGTGTGTCTGTGTGTCTGTGTGTCTGTGTGTCTCTGTGTCTGTGTGTCTGTGTGTCTGTGTATCTGTGTGTCTGTGTGTCTGTGTGTCTGTGTGTCTGTGTATGTGTGTGTATGTGTGTATGCATGTATGTGTGTCTGTGTGTCTGTGTGTCTGTGTGTCTGTGTGTCTGTGTGTCTGTGTGTCTGTGTGTCTGTGTGTCTGTGTATCTGTGTGTCTGTGTGTCTGTGTGTCTGTGTGTCTGTGTGTCTGTGTGTCTGTGTGTCTGTGTGTCTGTGTGTCTGTGTGTCTGTGTGTCTGTGTGTCTGTGTGTCTGTGTGTCTGTGTGTCTGTGTGTCTGTGTATCTGTGTGTCTGTGTGTATGTGTGTCTGTGTGTCTGTGTGTCTGTGTGTCTGTGTATCTGTGTGTCTCTGTGTCTGTGTGTCTGTGTGTCTGTGTGTCTGTGTGTCTGTGTGTCTGTGTATGTGTGTATGCATGTATGTGTGTCTGTGTATCTGTGTGTCTGTGTATCTGTGTGTTTGTGTGTCTGTGTATCTGTGTGTCTGTGTGTCTGTGTGTCTGTGTGTCTGTGTGTCTGTGTGTCTGTGTGTCTGTGTGTCTGTGTGTCTGTGTATCTGTGTGTCTGTGTGTCTGTGTGTCTGTGTGTCTGTGTATGTGTGTGTATGTGTGTATGTGTGTATGCATGTATGTGTGTCTGTGTGTCTGTGTATGTGTGTGTACGTGTGTATGCTTGTATGTGTGTCTGTGTGTCTGTGTATCTGTGTGTCTGTGTGTCTGTGTGTTTGTGTGTCTGTGTGTCTGTGTGTCTGTGTGTCTGTGTGTCTGTGTGTCTGTGTGTCTGTGTGTCTGTGTGTCTGTGTGTCTGTGTGTCTGTGTGTCTGTGTGTCTGTGTGTCTGTGTGTCTGTGTGTCTGTGTGTCTGTGTGTCTGTGTGTATGTGTGTATGCATGTATGTGTGTCTGTGTATCTGTGTGTCTGTGTATCTGTGTGTCTGTGTGTCTGTGTATCTGTGTGTCTGTGTGTCTGTGTGTCTGTGTGTCTGTGTGTCTGTGTGTCTGTGTATCTGTGTGTCTGTGTGTCTGTGTGTCTGTGTGTCTGTGTATGTGTGTATGCATGTATGTGTGTCTTTGTGTCTATGTATCTGTGTGTCTGTGTGTCTGTGTATCTGTGTGTCTCTGTGTCTGTGTGTCTGTGTGTCTGTGTGTCTGTGTGTCTGTGTGTCTGTGTGTCTGTGTATGTGTGTCTTTGTGTCTGTGTATCTGTGTGTCTGTGTGTCTGTGTGTCTGTGTATGTGTGTATGCATGTATGTGTGTCTTTGTGTCTGTGTATCTGTGTGTCTGTGTGTCTGTGTATCTGTGTGTCTCTGTGTCTGTGTGTCTGTGTGTCTGTGTGTCTGTGTGTCTGTGTGTCTGTGTGTCTGTGTGTCTGTGTATGTGTGTCTTTGTGTCTGTGTATCTGTGTGTCGGTGTGTCTGTGTGTCTTTGTGTCTGTGTATCTGTGTGTCGGTGTGTCTGTGTGTCTGTGTGTCTGTGTGTCTGTGTGTCTGTGTGTCTGTGTATGTGTGTATGCATGTATGTGTGTCTTTGTGTCTGTGTATCTGTGTGTCTGTGTGTCTGTGTATCTGTGTGTCTCTGTGTCTGTGTGTCTGTGTGTCTGTGTGTCTGTGTGTCTGTGTATGTGTGTCTTTGTGTCTGTGTATCTGTGTGTCTGTGTATCTGTGTGTTTGTGTGTCTGTGTGTCTGTGTGTCTGTGTATGTGTGTGTATGTGTGTATGCATGTATGCATGTATGTGTGTCTGTGTGTCTGTGTGTCTGTGTGTCTGTGTGTCTGTGTGTCTGTGTGTCTGTGTGTCTGTGTATCTGTGTGTCTGTGTGTCTGTGTGTCTGTGTGTCTGTGTGTCTGTGTGTCTGTGTGTCTGTGTGTCTGTGTGTCTGTGTGTCTGTGTGTCTGTGTGTCTGTGTGTCTGTGTGTCTGTGTGTCTATGTGTCTGTGTATCTGTGTGTCTGTGTGTCTGTGTGTATGTGTGTCTGTGTGTCTGTGTGTCTGTGTGTCTGTGTATCTGTGTGTCTCTGTGTCTGTGTGTCTGTGTGTCTGTGTGTCTGTGTGTCTGTGTGTCTGTGTATGTGTGTATGCATGTATGTGTGTCTGTGTATCTGTGTGTCTGTGTATCTGTGTGTTTGTGTGTCTGTGTATCTGTGTGTCTGTGTGTCTGTGTGTCTGTGTGTCTGTGTGTCTGTGTGTCTGTGTGTCTGTGTATCTGTGTGTCTGTGTGTCTGTGTGTCTGTGTATGTGTGTGTATGTGTATCTGTGTGTCTGTGTATCTGTGTGTTTGTGTGTCTGTGTGTCTGTGTGTCTGTGTATGTGTGTGTATGTGTGTATGCATGTATGCATGTATGTGTGTCTGTGTGTCTGTGTGTCTGTGTGTCTGTGTGTCTGTGTGTCTGTGTGTCTGTGTGTCTGTGTATCTGTGTGTCTGTGTGTCTGTGTGTCTGTGTGTCTGTGTGTCTGTGTGTCTGTGTGTCTGTGTGTCTGTGTGTCTGTGTGTCTGTGTGTCTGTGTGTCTGTGTGTCTGTGTGTCTGTGTGTCTATGTGTCTGTGTATCTGTGTGTCTGTGTGTCTGTGTGTATGTGTGTCTGTGTGTCTGTGTGTCTGTGTGTCTGTGTATCTGTGTGTCTCTGTGTCTGTGTGTCTGTGTGTCTGTGTGTCTGTGTGTCTGTGTGTCTGTGTATGTGTGTATGCATGTATGTGTGTCTGTGTATCTGTGTGTCTGTGTATCTGTGTGTTTGTGTGTCTGTGTATCTGTGTGTCTGTGTGTCTGTGTGTCTGTGTGTCTGTGTGTCTGTGTGTCTGTGTGTCTGTGTATCTGTGTGTCTGTGTGTCTGTGTGTCTGTGTGTCTGTGTATGTGTGTGTATGTGTGTATGCATGTATGTGTGTCTGTGTGTCTGTGTATGTGTGTGTACGTGTGTATGCTTGTATGTGTGTCTGTGTGTCTGTGTATCTGTGTGTCTGTGTGTCTGTGTGTTTGTGTGTCTGTGTGTCTGTGTGTCTGTGTGTCTGTGTGTCTGTGTGTCTGTGTGTCTGTGTGTCTGTGTGTCTGTGTGTCTGTGTGTCTGTGTGTCTGTGTGTCTGTGTGTCTGTGTGTCTGTGTGTCTGTGTGTCTGTGTGTCTGTGTGTCTGTGTGTATGTGTGTATGCATGTATGTGTGTCTGTGTATCTGTGTGTCTGTGTATCTGTGTGTCTGTGTGTCTGTGTGTCTGTGTGTCTGTGTGTCTGTGTGTCTGTGTATCTGTGTGTCTGTGTGTCTGTGTGTCTGTGTGTCTGTGTATGTGTGTATGCATGTATGTGTGTCTTTGTGTCTGTGTATCTGTGTGTCTGTGTGTCTGTGTATCTGTGTGTCTCTGTGTCTGTGTGTCTGTGTGTCTGTGTGTCTGTGTGTCTGTGTGTCTGTGTGTCTGTGTATGTGTGTCTTTGTGTCTGTGTATCTGTGTGTCGGTGTGTCTGTGTGTCTGTGTGTCTGTGTATGTGTGTGTATGTGTGTATGCATGTATGTGTGTCTGTGTATCTGTGTGTCTGTGTATCTGTGTGTCTGTGTGTCTGTGTATCTGTGTGTCTGTGTGTCTGTGTGTCTGTGTGTCTGTGTGTCTGTGTGTCTGTGTGTCTGTGTGTCTGTGTGTCTGTGTATGTGTGTCTTTGTGTCTGTGTATCTGTGTGTCGGTGTGTCTGTGTGTCTGTGTGTCTGTGTATGTGTGTGTATGTGTGTATGCATGTATGTGTGTCTGTGTATCTGTGTGTCTGTGTATCTGTGTGTCTGTGTGTCTGTGTATCTGTGTGTCTGTGTGTCTGTGTGTCTGTGTGTCTGTGTGTCTGTGTATCTGTGTGTCTGTGTGTCTGTGTGTCTGTGTATGTGTGTGTATGTGTGTATGCATGTATGTGTGTCTGTGTGTCTGTGTGTCTGTGTATCTGTGTGTCTGTGTGTCTGTGTATCTGTGTGTCTGTGTGTCTGTGTGTCTGTGTGTCTGTGTGTCTGTGTATCTGTGTGTCTGTGTGTCTGTGTGTCTGTGTATGTGTGTGTATGTGTGTATGCATGTATGTGTGTCTGTGTGTCTGTGTGTCTGTGTATCTGTGTGTCTGTGTGTCTGTGTATCTGTGTGTCTGTGTGTCTGTGTGTCTGTGTGTCTGTGTATCTGTGTGTCTGTGTGTCTGTGTGTCTGTGTATGTGTGTGTATGTGTGTATGCATGTATGTGTGTCTGTGTGTCTGTGTGTCTGTGTATCTGTGTGTCTGTGTGTCTGTGTATCTGTGTGTCTGTGTGTCTGTGTGTCTGTGTGTCTGTGTGTCTGTGTATCTGTGTGTCTGTGTGTCTGTGTGTCTGTGTATGTGTGTGTATGTGTGTATGCATGTATGTGTGTCTGTGTGTCTGTGTGTCTGTGTGTCTGTGTGTCTGTGTGTCTGTGTGTCTGTGTATCTGTGTGTCTGTGTGTCTGTGTGTCTGTGTATGTGTGTGTATGTGTGTATGCATGTATGTGTGTCTGTGTGTCTGTGTGTCTGTGTATCTGTGTGTCTGTGTGTCTGTGTATCTGTGTGTCTGTGTGTCTGTGTGTCTGTGTGTCTGTGTGTCTGTGTATCTGTGTGTCTGTGTGTCTGTGTGTCTGTGTATGTGTGTGTATGTGTGTATGCATGTATGTGTGTCTGTGTGTCTGTGTGTCTGTGTATCTGTGTGTCTGTGTGTCTGTGTGTCTGTATGTCTGTGTATGTGTGTGTATGTGTGTATGCATGTATGTGTGTCTGTGTATCTGTGTGTCTGTGTGTCTGTGTGTCTGTGTGTCTGTGTATCTGTGTGTCTGTGTATCTGTGTCTGTGTGTCTGTGTGTCTGTGTTTGTGTGTGTATGTGTGTATGCATGTATGTGTGTCTGTGTATCTGTGTATCTGTGTGTCTGTGTGTCTGTGTGTCTGTGTATCTGTGTGTCTGTGTGTCTGTGTGTCTGTGTATCTGTGTGTCTGTGTGTCTGTGTGTCTGTGTGTCTGTGTGTCTGTGTGTCTGTGTGTCTGTGTGTCTGTGTGTCTGTGTGTCTGTGTGTCTGTGTGTCTGTGTGTCTGTGTGTCTGTGTGTCTGTGTGTCTGTGTGTCTGTGTGTCTGTGTGTCTGTGTGTCTCTGTGTCTCTGTGTCTCTGTGTCTGTGTGTCTGTGTGTCTGTGTGTCTGTGTATGTGTGTATGCATGTATGTGTGTCTGTGTATATGTGTGTCTGTGTATCTGTGTGTCTGTGTGTCTGTGTATCTGTGTGTCTGTGTGTCTGTGTGTCTGTGTGTCTGTGTGTCTGTGTGTCTGTGTGTCTGTGTGTCTGTGTGTCTGTGTATCTGTGTGTCTGTGTGTATGTGTGTCTGTGTGTCTGTGTGTCTGTGTGTCTGTGTATCTGTGTGTCTCTGTGTCTGTGTGTCTGTGTGTCTGTGTGTCTGTGTATCTGTGTGTCTGTGTGTCTGTGTGTCTGTGTGTCTGTGTATGTGTGTGTATGTGTGTATGCATGTATGTGTGTCTGTGTGTCTGTGTGTCTGTGTGTCTGTGTGTCTGTGTGTCTGTGTGTCTGTGTGTCTGTGTATCTGTGTGTCTGTGTGTCTGTGTGTCTGTGTGTCTGTGTGTCTGTGTGTCTGTGTGTCTGTGTGTCTGTGTGTCTGTGTGTCTGTGTGTCTGTGTGTCTGTGTGTCTGTGTGTCTGTGTGTCTGTGTGTCTGTGTGTCTATGTATCTGTGTGTCTGTGTGTCTGTGTGTATGTGTGTCTGTGTGTCTGTGTGTCTGTGTGTCTGTGTATCTGTGTGTCTCTGTGTCTGTGTGTCTGTGTGTCTGTGTGTCTGTGTGTCTGTGTGTCTGTGTATGTGTGTATGCATGTATGTGTGTCTGTGTATCTGTGTGTCTGTGTATCTGTGTGTTTGTGTGTCTGTGTATCTGTGTGTCTGTGTGTCTGTGTGTCTGTGTGTCTGTGTGTCTGTGTGTCTGTGTGTCTGTGTGTCTGTGTATCTGTGTGTCTGTGTGTCTGTGTGTCTGTGTGTCTGTGTATGTGTGTGTATGTGTGTATGCATGTATGTGTGTCTGTGTGTCTGTGTATGTGTGTGTACGTGTGTATGCTTGTATGTGTGTCTGTGTGTCTGTGTATCTGTGTGTCTGTGTGTCTGTGTGTTTGTGTGTCTGTGTGTCTGTGTGTCTGTGTGTCTGTGTGTCTGTGTGTCTGTGTGTCTGTGTGTCTGTGTGTCTGTGTGTCTGTGTGTCTGTGTGTCTGTGTGTCTGTGTGTCTGTGTGTCTGTGTGTCTGTGTGTCTGTGTGTCTGTGTGTATGTGTGTATGCATGTATGTGTGTCTGTGTATCTGTGTGTCTGTGTATCTGTGTGTCTGTGTGTCTGTGTATCTGTGTGTCTGTGTGTCTGTGTGTCTGTGTGTCTGTGTGTCTGTGTGTCTGTGTATCTGTGTGTCTGTGTGTCTGTGTGTCTGTGTGTCTGTGTATGTGTGTATGCATGTATGTGTGTCTTTGTGTCTGTGTATCTGTGTGTCTGTGTGTCTGTGTATCTGTGTGTCTCTGTGTCTGTGTGTCTGTGTGTCTGTGTGTCTGTGTGTCTGTGTGTCTGTGTGTCTGTGTATGTGTGTCTTTGTGTCTGTGTATCTGTGTGTCGGTGTGTCTGTGTGTCTGTGTGTCTGTGTATGTGTGTGTATGTGTGTATGCATGTATGTGTGTCTGTGTATCTGTGTGTCTGTGTATCTGTGTGTCTGTGTGTCTGTGTATCTGTGTGTCTGTGTGTCTGTGTGTCTGTGTGTCTGTGTGTCTGTGTGTCTGTGTATCTGTGTGTCTGTGTGTCTGTGTGTCTGTGTATGTGTGTGTATGTGTGTATGCATGTATGTGTGTCTGTGTGTCTGTGTGTCTGTGTGTCTGTGTGTCTGTGTATCTGTGTGTCTGTGTGTCTGTGTGTCTGTATGTCTGTGTATGTGTGTGTATGTGTGTATGCATGTATGTGTGTCTGTGTATCTGTGTGTCTGTGTGTCTGTGTGTCTGTGTGTCTGTGTATCTGTGTGTCTGTGTATCTGTGTCTGTGTGTCTGTGTGTCTGTGTTTGTGTGTGTATGTGTGTATGCATGTATGTGTGTCTGTGTATCTGTGTATCTGTGTGTCTGTGTGTCTGTGTGTCTGTGTATCTGTGTGTCTGTGTGTCTGTGTGTCTGTGTATCTGTGTGTCTGTGTGTCTGTGTGTCTGTGTATGTGTGTGTATGTGTGTATGCATGTATGTGTGTCTGTGTGTCTGTGTATCTGTGTGTCTGTGTGTCTGTGTGTCTGTGTGTCTGTGTGTCTGTGTGTCTGTGTGTCTGTGTGTCTGTGTGTCTGTGTGTCTGTGTGTCTGTGTGTCTGTGTGTCTGTGTGTCTGTGTGTCTGTGTGTCTGTGTGTCTGTGTGTCTGTGTGTCTGTGTGTCTGTGTGTCTCTGTGTCTCTGTGTCTCTGTGTCTGTGTGTCTGTGTGTCTGTGTGTCTGTGTATGTGTGTATGCATGTATGTGTGTCTGTGTATATGTGTGTCTGTGTATCTGTGTGTCTGTGTGTCTGTGTATCTGTGTGTCTGTGTGTCTGTGTGTCTGTGTGTCTGTGTGTCTGTGTGTCTGTGTGTCTGTGTGTCTGTGTATCTGTGTGTCTGTGTGTATGTGTGTCTGTGTGTCTGTGTGTCTGTGTGTCTGTGTATCTGTGTGTCTCTGTGTCTGTGTGTCTGTGTGTCTGTGTGTCTGTGTGTCTGTGTATGTGTGTATGCATGTATGTGTGTCTGTGTATCTGTGTGTCTGTGTATCTGTGTGTCTGTGTGTCTGTGTATCTGTGTGTCTGTGTGTCTGTGTGTCTGTGTGTCTGTGTGTCTGTGTGTCTGTGTATCTGTGTGTCTGTGTGTCTGTGTGTCTGTGTGTCTGTGTATGTGTGTGTGTATGTGTGTATGCATGTATGTGTGTCTGTGTATCTGTGTGTCTGTGTGTCTGTGTATCTGTGTGTCTCTGTGTCTGTGTGTCTGTGTGTCTGTGTGTCTGTGTGTCTGTGTATGTGTGTGTATGTGTGTATGCATGTATGTGTGTCTGTGTGTCTGTGTGTCTGTGTGTCTGTGTGTCTGTGTGTCTGTGTGTCTGTGTATGTGTGTGTATGTGTATCTGTGTGTCTGTGTGTATGTGTGTCTGTGTGTCTGTGTGTCTGTGTGTCTGTGTGTCTGTGTGTCTGTGTGTCTGTGTGTCTGTGTGTCTGTGTGTCTGTGTGTGGCTTTGTGTCTGTGTGTCTGTGTGTCTGTGTAACTGTGTGTCTGTGTGTCTGTGTGTCTGTGTGTCTGTGTGTCTGTGTGTCTGTGTGTCTGTGTGTCTGTGTGTCTGTGTATGTGTGTGTACGTGTGTATGCATGTATGTGTGTCTGTGTGTCTGTGTATCTGTGTGTCTGTGTGTCTGTGTGTCTGTGTGTCTGTGTGTCTGTGTGTCTGTGTGTCTGTGTGTCTGTGTGTCTGTGTGTCTGTGTGTCTGTGTGTCTGTGTGTCTGTGTGTATGCATGTATGTGTGTCTGTGTGTCTGTGTATCTGTGTATGTGTGTATGCATGTATGTGTGTCTGTGTATCTGTGTGTCTGTGTGTCTGTGTATCTGTGTGTGTGTCTGTGTGTCTGTGTGTCTGTGTGTCTGTGTGTCTGTGTGTCTGTGTGTCTGTGTGTCTGTGTGTCTGTGTGTCTGTGTGTCTGTGTATGTGTGTGTACGTGTGTATGCATGTATGTGTGTCTGTGTGTCTGTGTGTCTGTGTGTCTGTGTGTCTGTGTGTCTGTGTGTCTGTGTGTCTGTGTGTCTGTGTGTCTGTGTGTCTGTGTGTCTGTGTGTCTGTGTGTCTGTGTGTCTGTGTGTCTGTGTGTCTGTGTGTCTGTGTGTCTGTGTGTCTGTGTGTCTGTGCGTCTGTGTGTCTGTGTGTCTGTGTGTCTGTGTGTCTGTGTGTCTGTGTGTCTGTGTGTCTGTGTGTCTGTGTGTCTGTGTGTCTGTGTGTCTGTGTGTCTGTGTGTCTGTGTGTCTGTGTGTGGCTTTGTGTCTGTGTGTCTGTGTGTCTGTGTGTCTGTGTGTCTGTGTGTCTGTGTGTCTGTGTGTCTGTGTGTCTGTGTATCTGTGTGTCTGTGTGTATGTGTGTCTGTGTGTCTGTGTGTCTGTGTGTCTGTGTGTCTGTGTGTCTGTGTATCTGTGTGTCTCTGTGTCTGTGTGTCTGTGTGTCTGTGTGTCTGTGTGTCTGTGTATGTGTGTGTATGTGTGAATGCATGTATGTGTGTATGTGTGTCTGTGTGTCTGTGTGTCTGTGTTTCTGTGTGTCTGTGTGTCTGTGTGTCTGTGTGTCTGTGTGTCTGTGTGTCTGTGTGTCTGTGTGTCTGTGTGTCTGTGTGTGGCTTTGTGTCTGTGTGTCTGTGTGTCTGTGTGTCTGTGTGTCTGTGTGTCTGTGTGTCTGTGTGTCTGTGTGTCTGTGTGTCTGTGTGTCTGTGTGTCTGTGTGTCTGTGTGTCTGTGTGTCTGTGTGTCTGTGTGTCTGTGTGTCTGTGTGTCTGTGTGTCTGTGTGTCTGTGTGTCTGTGTGTCTGTGTGTCTGTGTATGTGTGTGTACGTGTGTATGCATGTATGTGTGTCTGTGTGTCTGTGTGTCTGTGTGTCTGTGTGTCTGTGTGTCTGTGTGTCTGTGTGTCTGTGTGTCTGTGTGTCTGTGTGTCTGTGTATGTGTGTATGCATGTATGTGTGTCTGTGTATCTGTGTGTCTGTGTGTCTGTGTATCTGTGTGTCTCTGTGTCTGTGTGTCTGTGTGTCTGTGTGTCTGTGTGTCTGTGTATGTGTGTGTATGTGTGTATGCATGTATGTGTGTCTGTGTATCTGTGTGTCTGTGTATCTGTGTGTCTGTGTGTCTGTGTGTATGCATGTATGTGTGTCTGTGTGTCTGTGTATCTGTGTGTCTGTGTGTCTGTGTGTCTGTGTGTCTGTGTGTCTGTGTATCTGTGTATGTGTGTGTACGTGTGTATGCATGTCTGTGTGTCTGTGTATCTGTGTGTCTGTGTGTCTGTGTATCTGTGTGTCTGTGTATCTGTGTGTCTGTGTGTCTGTGTGTCTGTGTATCTGTGTGTCTGTGTGTCTGTGTGTCTGTGTATCTGTGTGTCTGTGTGTCTGTGTGTCTGTGTGTCTGTGTGTCTGTGTATCTGTGTGTCTGTGTGTCTGTGTATCTGTGTGTCTGTGTGTCTGTGTGTCTGTGTATCTGTGTGTCTCTGTGTCTGTGTATGTGTGTGTATGTGTGTATGCATGTATGTGTGTCTGTGTATCTGTGTGTCTGTGTATCTGTGTGTCTGTGTGTCTGTGTGTCTGTGTGTATGCATGTATGTGTGTCTGTGTGTCTGTGTATCTGTGTGTCTGTGTGTCTGTGTGTCTGTGTGTCTGTGTGTCTGTGTGTCTGTGTGTCTGTGTGTCTGTGTGTCTGTGTGTTTGTGTGTCTGTGTGTCTGTGTATCTGTGTATGTGTGTGTACGTGTGTATGCATGTCTGTGTGTCTGTGTATCTGTGTGTCTGTGTGTCTGTGGATCTGTGTGTCTGTGTGTCTGTGTATCTGTGTATCTGTGTGTCTGTGTGTCTGTGGATCTGTGTGTCTGTGTGTCTGTGTATCTGTGTGTCTGCGTGTCTGTGTGTCTGTGTGTCTGTGTGTATGTGTGTCTGTGTGTCTGTGTGTCTGTGTGTCTGTGTGTCTGTGTGTCTGTGTGTCTGTGTGTCTGTGTGTCTGTGTGTCTGTGTGTCTGTGTGTCTGTGTGTCTGTGTGTCTGTGTGTCTGTGTGTCTGTGTGTCTGTGTGTCTGTGTGTCTGTGTGTCTGTGTGTCTGTGTGTCTGTGTGTCTGTGTGTCTGTGTGTCTGTGTGTCTGTGTGTCTGTGTGTCTGTGTGTCTGTGTGTCTGTGTATGTGTGTGTATGTGTGTATGCATGTATGTGTGTCTGTGTATCTGTGTGTCTGTGTATCTGTGTGTCTGTGTGTCTGTGTGTATGCATGTATGTGTGTCTGTGTGTCTGTGTATCTGTGTGTCTGTGTGTCTGTGTGTCTGTGTGTCTGTGTGTCTGTGTATCTGTGTATGTGTGTGTACGTGTGTATGCATGTCTGTGTGTCTGTGTATCTGTGTGTCTGTGTGTCTGTGTATCTGTGTGTCTGTGTATCTGTGTGTCTGTGTGTCTGTGTGTCTGTGTATCTGTGTGTCTGTGTGTCTGTGTGTCTGTGTATCTGTGTGTCTGTGTGTCTGTGTGTCTGTGTGTCTGTGTGTCTGTGTATCTGTGTGTCTGTGTGTCTGTGTATCTGTGTGTCTGTGTGTCTGTGTGTCTGTGTATCTGTGTGTCTCTGTGTCTGTGTATGTGTGTGTATGTGTGTATGCATGTATGTGTGTCTGTGTATCTGTGTGTCTGTGTATCTGTGTGTCTGTGTGTCTGTGTGTCTGTGTGTATGCATGTATGTGTGTCTGTGTGTCTGTGTATCTGTGTGTCTGTGTGTCTGTGTGTCTGTGTGTCTGTGTGTCTGTGTGTCTGTGTGTCTGTGTGTCTGTGTGTCTGTGTGTTTGTGTGTCTGTGTGTCTGTGTATCTGTGTATGTGTGTGTACGTGTGTATGCATGTCTGTGTGTCTGTGTATCTGTGTGTCTGTGTGTCTGTGGATCTGTGTGTCTGTGTGTCTGTGTATCTGTGTATCTGTGTGTCTGTGTGTCTGTGGATCTGTGTGTCTGTGTGTCTGTGTATCTGTGTGTCTGCGTGTCTGTGTGTCTGTGTGTCTGTGTGTATGTGTGTCTGTGTGTCTGTGTGTCTGTGTGTCTGTGTGTCTGTGTGTCTGTGTGTCTGTGTGTCTGTGTGTCTGTGTGTCTGTGTGTCTGTGTGTCTGTGTGTCTGTGTGTCTGTGTGTCTGTGTGTCTGTGTGTCTGTGTGTCTGTGTGTCTGTGTATCTGTGTGTCTCTGTGTCTGTGTATGTGTGTGTATGTGTGTATGCATGTATGTGTGTCTGTGTATCTGTGTGTCTGTGTATCTGTGTGTCTGTGTGTCTGTGTGTCTGTGTGTATGCATGTATGTGTGTCTGTGTGTCTGTGTATCTGTGTGTCTGTGTGTCTGTGTGTCTGTGTGTCTGTGTGTCTGTGTGTCTGTGTGTCTGTGTGTCTGTGTGTCTGTGTGTTTGTGTGTCTGTGTGTCTGTGTATCTGTGTATGTGTGTGTACGTGTGTATGCATGTCTGTGTGTCTGTGTATCTGTGTGTCTGTGTGTCTGTGGATCTGTGTGTCTGTGTGTCTGTGTATCTGTGTATCTGTGTGTCTGTGTGTCTGTGGATCTGTGTGTCTGTGTGTCTGTGTATCTGTGTGTCTGCGTGTCTGTGTGTCTGTGTGTCTGTGTGTATGTGTGTCTGTGTGTCTGTGTGTCTGTGTGTCTGTGTGTCTGTGTGTCTGTGTGTCTGTGTGTCTGTGTGTCTGTGTGTCTGTGTGTCTGTGTGTCTGTGTGTCTGTGTGTCTGTGTGTCTGTGTGTCTGTGTGTCTGTGTGTCTGTGTGTCTGTGTGTCTGTGTGTCTGTGTGTCTGTGTGTCTGTGTGTCTGTGTGTCTGTGTGTCTGTGTGTCTGTGTGTCTGTGTGTCTGTGTATGTGTGTGTATGTGTGTATGCATGTATGTGTGTCTGTGTATCTGTGTGTCTGTGTATCTGTGTGTCTGTGTGTCTGTGTGTATGCATGTATGTGTGTCTGTGTGTCTGTGTATCTGTGTGTCTGTGTGTCTGTGTGTCTGTGTGTCTGTGTGTCTGTGTATCTGTGTATGTGTGTGTACGTGTGTATGCATGTCTGTGTGTCTGTGTATCTGTGTGTCTGTGTGTCTGTGTATCTGTGTGTCTGTGTATCTGTGTGTCTGTGTGTCTGTGTGTCTGTGTATCTGTGTGTCTGTGTGTCTGTGTGTCTGTGTATCTGTGTGTCTGTGTGTCTGTGTGTCTGTGTGTCTGTGTGTCTGTGTATCTGTGTGTCTGTGTGTCTGTGTATCTGTGTGTCTGTGTGTCTGTGTGTCTGTGTATCTGTGTGTCTCTGTGTCTGTGTATGTGTGTGTATGTGTGTATGCATGTATGTGTGTCTGTGTATCTGTGTGTCTGTGTATCTGTGTGTCTGTGTGTCTGTGTGTCTGTGTGTATGCATGTATGTGTGTCTGTGTGTCTGTGTATCTGTGTGTCTGTGTGTCTGTGTGTCTGTGTGTCTGTGTGTCTGTGTGTCTGTGTGTCTGTGTGTCTGTGTGTCTGTGTGTTTGTGTGTCTGTGTGTCTGTGTATCTGTGTATGTGTGTGTACGTGTGTATGCATGTCTGTGTGTCTGTGTATCTGTGTGTCTGTGTGTCTGTGGATCTGTGTGTCTGTGTGTCTGTGTATCTGTGTATCTGTGTGTCTGTGTGTCTGTGGATCTGTGTGTCTGTGTGTCTGTGTATCTGTGTGTCTGCGTGTCTGTGTGTCTGTGTGTCTGTGTGTATGTGTGTCTGTGTGTCTGTGTGTCTGTGTGTCTGTGTGTCTGTGTGTCTGTGTGTCTGTGTGTCTGTGTGTCTGTGTGTCTGTGTGTCTGTGTGTCTGTGTGTCTGTGTGTCTGTGTGTCTGTGTGTCTGTGTGTCTGTGTGTCTGTGTGTCTGTGTGTCTGTGTGTCTGTGTGTCTGTGTGTCTGTGTGTCTGTGTGTCTGTGTGTCTGTGTGTCTGTGTGTCTGTGTGTCTGTGTGTCTGTGTGTCTGTGTGTCTGTGTGTCTGTGTGTCTGTGTGTCTGTGTGTCTGTGTGTCTGTGTGTCTGTGTGTCTGTGTGTCTGTGTGTCTGTGTGTCTGTGTGTCTGTGTGTCTGTGTGTCTGTGTGTCTGTGTGTCTGTGTGTCTGTGTGTCTGTGTGTCTGTGTGTCTGTGTGTCTGTGTGTCTGTGTGTCTGTGTATGTGTGTATGCATGTATGTGTGTCTGTGTATATGTGTGTCTCTGTATCTGTGTGTCTGTGTGTCTGTGTGTCTGTGTGTCTGTGTGTCTGTGTGTCTGTGTATCTGTGTGTCTGTGTGTCTGTGTGTCTGTGTGTCTGTGTATGTGTGTGTATGTGTGTATGCATGTATGTGTGTCTGTGTGTCTGTGTGTCTGTGTGTCTGTGTGTCTGTGTGTCTGTGTGTCTGTGTGTCTGTGTATCTGTGAGTCTGTGTGTCTGTGTATCTGTGTGTCTGTGTGTCTGTGTATCTGTGTGTCTGTGTGTCTGTGTGTCTGTGTGTCTGTGTGTCTGTGTGTCTGTGTGTCTGTGTGTCTGTGTGTCTGTGTGTCTGTGTGTCTGTGTGTCTGTGTGTCTGTGTGTCTGTGTATGTGTGTATGCATGTATGTGTGTCTGTGTATATGTGTGTCTGTGTATCTGTGTGTCTGTGTGTCTGTGTATCTGTGTGTCTGTGTGTCTGTGTGTCTGTGTGTCTGTGTGTCTGTGTGTCTGTGTATCTGTGTGTCTGTGTGTCTGTGTGTCTGTGTGTCTGTGTATGTGTGTGTATGTGTGTATGCATGTATGTGTGTCTGTGTGTCTGTGTGTCTGTGTGTCTGTGTGTCTGTGTGTCTGTGTGTCTGTGTGTCTGTGTATCTGTGAGTCTGTGTGTCTGTGTATCTGTGTGTCTGTGTGTCTGTGTATCTGTGTGTCTGTGTGTCTGTGTGTCTGTGTGTCTGTGTGTCTGTGTGTCTGTGTGTCTGTGTGTCTGTGTGTCTGTGTGTCTGTGTGTCTGTGTGTCTGTGTGTCTGTGTGTCTGTGTGTCTGTGTGTCTGTGTGTCTGTGTGTCTGTGTGTCTGTGTATCTGTGTGTCTGTGTGTATGTGTGTCTGTGTGTCTGTGTGTCTGTGTGTCTGTGTGTCTGTGTGTCTCTGTGTCTGTGTGTCTGTGTGTCTGTGTATCTGTGTGTCTGTGTGTCTGTGTGTCTGTGTGTCTGTGTATGTGTGTGTATGTGTGTATGCATGTATGTGTGTCTGTGTGTCTGTGTGTCTGTGTGTCTGTGTGTCTGTGTGTCTGTGTGTCTGTGTGTCTGTGTGTCTGTGTATCTGTGTGTCTGTGTGTCTGTGTGTCTGTGTGTCTGTGTGTCTGTGTGTCTGTGTGTCTGTGTGTCTGTGTGTCTGTGTGTCTGTGTGTCTGTGTGTCTGTGTGTCTGTGTGTCTGTGTGTCTGTGTGTCTGTGTGTCTGTGTATCTGTGTGTCTGTGTGTATGTGTGTCTGTGTGTCTGTGTGTCTGTGTGTCTGTGTATCTGTGTGTCTCTGTGTCTGTGTGTCTGTGTGTCTGTGTGTCTGTGTGTCTGTGTGTCTGTGTATGTGTGTATGCATGTATGTGTGTCTGTGTATCTGTGTGTCTGTGTATCTGTGTGTTTGTGTGTCTGTGTATCTGTGTGTCTGTGTGTCTGTGTGTCTGTGTGTCTGTGTGTCTGTGTGTCTGTGTGTCTGTGTGTCTGTGTATCTGTGTGTCTGTGTGTCTGTGTGTCTGTGTGTCTGTGTATGTGTGTGTATGTGTGTATGCATGTATGTGTGTCTGTGTGTCTGTGTGTCTGTGTGTCTGTGTGTCTGTGTGTCTGTGTGTCTGTGTGTCTGTGTGTCTGTGTATCTGTGTGTCTGTGTGTCTGTGTGTATGCATGTATGTGTGTATGTGTGTATGCATGTATGTGTGTCTGTGTGTCTGTGTGTCTGTGTGTCTGTGTGTCTGTGTGTCTGTGTGTCTGTGTGTCTGTGTGTCTGTGTGTCTGTGTGTCTGTGTGTCTGTGTGTCTGTGTGTCTGTGTGTCTGTGTGTCTGTGTGTCTGTGTGTCTGTGTATGTGTGTGTACGTGTGTATGCATGTATGTGTGTCTGTGTGTCTGTGTATCTGTGTGTCTGTGTGTCTGTGTGTTTGTGTGTCTGTGTGTCTGTGTGTCTGTGTGTCTGTGTGTCTGTGTGTCTGTGTGTCTGTGTGTCTGTGTGTCTGTGTGTCTGTGTGTCTGTGTGTCTGTGTGTCTGTGTGTCTGTGTGTCTGTGTGTCTGTGTGTATGTGTGTATGCATGTATGTGTGTCTGTGTATCTGTGTGTCTGTGTATCTGTGTGTCTGTGTGTCTGTGTGTCTGTGTATCTGTGTGTCTGTGTGTCTGTGTGTCTGTGTGTCTGTGTGTCTGTGTGTCTGTGTATCTGTGTGTCTGTGTGTCTGTGTGTCTGTGTGTCTGTGTATGTGTGTATGCATGTATGTGTGTCTTTGTGTCTGTGTATCTGTGTGTCTGTGTGTCTGTGTATCTGTGTGTCTCTGTGTCTGTGTGTCTGTGTGTCTGTGTGTCTGTGTGTCTGTGTGTCTGTGTGTCTGTGTATGTGTGTCTTTGTGTCTGTGTATCTGTGTGTCGGTGTGTCTGTGTGTCTGTGTGTCTGTGTATGTGTGTGTATGTGTGTATGCATGTATGTGTGTCTGTGTATCTGTGTGTCTGTGTATCTGTGTGTCTGTGTGTCTGTGTATATGTGTGTCTGTGTGTCTGTGTGTCTGTGTATCTGTGTGTCTGTGTGTCTGTGTGTCTGTGTATGTGTGTGTATGTGTGTATGCATGTATGTGTGTCTGTGTGTCTGTGTGTCTGTGTGTCTGTGTGTCTGTGTATCTGTGTGTCTGTGTGTCTGTGTGTCTGTATGTCTGTGTATGTGTGTGTATGTGTGTATGCATGTATGTGTGTCTGTGTATCTGTGTGTCTGTGTGTCTGTGTGTCTGTGTGTCTGTGTGTCTGTGTATCTGTGTGTCTGTGTATCTGTGTCTGTGTGTCTGTGTGTCTGTGTTTGTGTGTGTATGTGTGTATGCATGTATGTGTGTCTGTGTATCTGTGTATCTGTGTATCTGTGTGTCTGTGTGTCTGTGTGTCTGTGTATCTGTGTGTCTGTGTGTCTGTGTGTCTGTGTATCTGTGTGTCTGTGTGTCTGTGTGTCTGTGTATGTGTGTGTATGTGTGTATGCATGTATGTGTGTCTGTGTGTCTGTGTATCTGTGTGTCTGTGTGTCTGTGTGTCTGTGTGTCTGTGTATGTGTGTGTATGTGTGTATGCATGTATGTGTGTCTGTGTATCTGTGTGTCTGTGTATCTGTGTGTCTGTGTGTCTGTGTGTCTGTGTGTCTGTGTGTCTGTGTCTGTGTGTCTGTGTGTCTGTGTGTCTGTGTATGTGTGTGTATGTGTGTATGCATGTATGTGTGTCTGTGTATCTGTGTATCTGTGTGTCTGTGTGTCTGTGTGTCTGTGTATCTGTGTGTCTGTGTGTCTGTGTGTCTGTGTATCTGTGTGTCTGTGTGTCTGTGTGTCTGTGTAAGTGTGTGTATATGTGTGTATGCATGTATGTGTGTCTGTGTGTCTGTGTATCTGTGTGTCTGTGTGTCTGTGTGTCTGTGTGTCTGTGTGTCTGTGTGTCTGTGTGTCTGTGTGTCTGTGTGTCTGTGTGTCTGTGTGTCTGTGTGTCTGTGTGTCTGTGTGTCTGTGTGTCTGTGTGTCTGTGTATGTGTGTATGCATGTATGTGTGTCTGTGTATATGTGTGTCTGTGTATCTGTGTGTCTGTGTGTCTGTGTATCTGTGTGTCTGTGTGTCTGTGTGTCTGTGTGTCTGTGTGTCTGTGTGTCTGTGTGTCTGTGTGTCTGTGTATCTGTGTGTCTGTGTGTCTGTGTGTCTGTGTGTCTGTGTATGTGTGTGTATGTGTGTATGCATGTATGTGTGTCTGTGTGTCTGTGTGTCTGTGTGTCTGTGTGTCTGTGTGTCTGTGTGTCTGTGTGTCTGTGTGTCTGTGTATCTGTGAGTCTGTGTGTCTGTGTATCTGTGTGTCTGTGTGTCTGTGTATCTGTGTGTCTGTGTGTCTGTGTGTCTGTGTGTCTGTGTGTCTGTGTGTCTGTGTGTCTGTGTGTCTGTGTGTCTGTGTGTCTGTGTGTCTGTGTGTCTGTGTGTCTGTGTGTCTGTGTGTCTGTGTGTCTGTGTGTCTGTGTGTCTGTGTATCTGTGTGTCTGTGTGTATGTGTGTCTGTGTGTCTGTGTGTCTGTGTGTCTGTGTGTCTCTGTGTCTGTGTGTCTGTGTGTCTGTGTATCTGTGTGTCTGTGTGTCTGTGTGTCTGTGTGTCTGTGTATGTGTGTGTATGTGTGTATGCATGTATGTGTGTCTGTGTGTCTGTGTGTCTGTGTGTCTGTGTGTCTGTGTGTCTGTGTGTGTATGTGTGTATGCATGTATGTGTGTCTGTGTATCTGTGTGTCTGTGTATCTGTGTGTCTGTGTGTCTGTGTATGTGTGTGTATGTGTGTATGCATGTATGTGTGTCTGTGTGTCTGTGTGTCTGTGTGTCTGTGTGTCTGTGTATCTGTGTGTCTGTGTGTCTGTGTGTCTGTATGTCTGTGTATGTGTGTGTATGTGTGTATGCATGTATGTGTGTCTGTGTATCTGTGTGTCTGTGTGTCTGTGTGTCTGTGTGTCTGTGTGTCTGTGTATCTGTGTGTCTGTGTATCTGTGTCTGTGTGTCTGTGTGTCTGTGTTTGTGTGTGTATGTGTGTATGCATGTATGTGTGTCTGTGTATCTGTGTATCTGTGTATCTGTGTGTCTGTGTGTCTGTGTGTCTGTGTATCTGTGTGTCTGTGTGTCTGTGTGTCTGTGTATCTGTGTGTCTGTGTGTCTGTGTGTCTGTGTATGTGTGTGTATGTGTGTATGCATGTATGTGTGTCTGTGTGTCTGTGTATCTGTGTGTCTGTGTGTCTGTGTGTCTGTGTGTCTGTGTATGTGTGTGTATGTGTGTATGCATGTATGTGTGTCTGTGTGTCTGTGTGTCTGTGTATCTGTGTGTCTGTGTGTCTGTGTGTCTGTGTGTCTGTGTGTCTGTGTCTGTGTGTCTGTGTGTCTGTGTGTCTGTGTATGTGTGTGTATGTGTGTATGCATGTATGTGTGTCTGTGTATCTGTGTATCTGTGTGTCTGTGTGTCTGTGTGTCTGTGTATCTGTGTGTCTGTGTGTCTGTGTGTCTGTGTATCTGTGTGTCTGTGTGTCTGTGTGTCTGTGTAAGTGTGTGTATATGTGTGTATGCATGTATGTGTGTCTGTGTGTCTGTGTATCTGTGTGTCTGTGTGTCTGTGTGTCTGTGTGTCTGTGTGTCTGTGTGTCTGTGTGTCTGTGTGTCTGTGTGTCTGTGTGTCTGTGTGTCTGTGTGTCTGTGTGTCTGTGTGTCTGTGTGTCTGTGTGTCTGTGTATGTGTGTATGCATGTATGTGTGTCTGTGTATATGTGTGTCTGTGTATCTGTGTGTCTGTGTGTCTGTGTATCTGTGTGTCTGTGTGTCTGTGTGTCTGTGTGTCTGTGTGTCTGTGTGTCTGTGTGTCTGTGTATCTGTGTGTCTGTGTGTCTGTGTGTCTGTGTGTCTGTGTATGTGTGTGTATGTGTGTATGCATGTATGTGTGTCTGTGTGTCTGTGTGTCTGTGTGTCTGTGTGTCTGTGTGTCTGTGTGTCTGTGTGTCTGTGTGTCTGTGTATCTGTGAGTCTGTGTGTCTGTGTATCTGTGTGTCTGTGTGTCTGTGTATCTGTGTGTCTGTGTGTCTGTGTGTCTGTGTGTCTGTGTGTCTGTGTGTCTGTGTGTCTGTGTGTCTGTGTGTCTGTGTGTCTGTGTGTCTGTGTGTCTGTGTGTCTGTGTGTCTGTGTGTCTGTGTGTCTGTGTGTCTGTGTGTCTGTGTATCTGTGTGTCTGTGTGTATGTGTGTCTGTGTGTCTGTGTGTCTGTGTGTCTGTGTGTCTCTGTGTCTGTGTGTCTGTGTGTCTGTGTATCTGTGTGTCTGTGTGTCTGTGTGTCTGTGTGTCTGTGTATGTGTGTGTATGTGTGTATGCATGTATGTGTGTCTGTGTGTCTGTGTGTCTGTGTGTCTGTGTGTCTGTGTGTCTGTGTGTCTGTGTGTCTGTGTGTCTGTGTATCTGTGTGTCTGTGTGTCTGTGTGTCTGTGTGTCTGTGTGTCTGTGTGTCTGTGTGTCTGTGTGTCTGTGTGTCTGTGTGTCTGTGTGTCTGTGTGTCTGTGTGTCTGTGTGTCTGTGTGTCTGTGTGTCTGTGTGTCTGTGTATCTGTGTGTCTGTGTGTATGTGTGTCTGTGTGTCTGTGTGTCTGTGTGTCTGTGTATCTGTGTGTCTCTGTGTCTGTGTGTCTGTGTGTCTGTGTGTCTGTGTGTCTGTGTGTCTGTGTATGTGTGTATGCATGTATGTGTGTCTGTGTATCTGTGTGTCTGTGTATCTGTGTGTTTGTGTGTCTGTGTATCTGTGTGTCTGTGTGTCTGTGTGTCTGTGTGTCTGTGTGTCTGTGTGTCTGTGTGTCTGTGTGTCTGTGTGTCTGTGTATCTGTGTGTCTGTGTGTCTGTGTGTCTGTGTGTCTGTGTATGTGTGTGTATGTGTGTATGCATGTATGTGTGTCTGTGTGTCTGTGTGTCTGTGTGTCTGTGTGTCTGTGTGTCTGTGTGTCTGTGTGTCTGTGTATCTGTGTGTCTGTGTGTCTGTGTGTATGCATGTATGTGTGTATGTGTGTATGCATGTATGTGTGTCTGTGTGTCTGTGTGTCTGTGTGTCTGTGTGTCTGTGTGTCTGTGTGTCTGTGTGTCTGTGTGTCTGTGTGTCTGTGTGTCTGTGTGTCTGTGTGTCTGTGTGTCTGTGTGTCTGTGTGTCTGTGTGTCTGTGTGTCTGTGTATGTGTGTGTACGTGTGTATGCATGTATGTGTGTCTGTGTGTCTGTGTATCTGTGTGTCTGTGTGTCTGTGTGTTTGTGTGTCTGTGTGTCTGTGTGTCTGTGTGTCTGTGTGTCTGTGTGTCTGTGTGTCTGTGTGTCTGTGTGTCTGTGTGTCTGTGTGTCTGTGTGTCTGTGTGTCTGTGTGTCTGTGTGTCTGTGTGTCTGTGTGTATGTGTGTATGCATGTATGTGTGTCTGTGTATCTGTGTGTCTGTGTATCTGTGTGTCTGTGTGTCTGTGTATCTGTGTGTCTGTGTGTCTGTGTGTCTGTGTGTCTGTGTGTCTGTGTGTCTGTGTATCTGTGTGTCTGTGTGTCTGTGTGTCTGTGTGTCTGTGTATGTGTGTATGCATGTATGTGTGTCTTTGTGTCTGTGTATCTGTGTGTCTGTGTGTCTGTGTATCTGTGTGTCTGTGTGTCTGTGTGTCTGTGTGTCTGTGTGTCTGTGTGTCTGTGTGTCTGTGTGTCTGTGTATGTGTGTCTTTGTGTCTGTGTATCTGTGTGTCGGTGTGTCTGTGTGTCTGTGTGTCTGTGTATGTGTGTGTATGTGTGTATGCATGTATGTGTGTCTGTGTATCTGTGTGTCTGTGTATCTGTGTGTCTGTGTGTCTGTGTATATGTGTGTCTGTGTGTCTGTGTGTCTGTGTGTCTGTGTGTCTGTGTGTCTGTGTATCTGTGTGTCTGTGTGTCTGTGTGTCTGTGTATGTGTGTGTATGTGTGTATGCATGTATGTGTGTCTGTGTGTCTGTGTGTCTGTGTGTCTGTGTGTCTGTGTATCTGTGTGTCTGTGTGTCTGTGTGTCTGTATGTCTGTGTATGTGTGTGTATGTGTGTATGCATGTATGTGTGTCTGTGTATCTGTGTGTCTGTGTGTCTGTGTGTCTGTGTGTCTGTGTGTCTGTGTATCTGTGTGTCTGTGTATCTGTGTCTGTGTGTCTGTGTGTCTGTGTTTGTGTGTGTATGTGTGTATGCATGTATGTGTGTCTGTGTATCTGTGTATCTGTGTGTCTGTGTGTCTGTGTGTCTGTGTATCTGTGTGTCTGTGTGTCTGTGTGTCTGTGTGTCTGTGTGTCTGTGTGTCTGTGTGTCTGTGTATGTGTGTGTATGTGTGTATGCATGTATGTGTGTCTGTGTGTCTGTGTATCTGTGTGTCTGTGTGTCTGTGTGTCTGTGTGTCTGTGTATGTGTGTGTATGTGTGTATGCATGTATGTGTGTCTGTGTATCTGTGTGTCTGTGTATCTGTGTGTCTGTGTGTCTGTGTGTCTGTGTGTCTGTGTGTCTGTGTCTGTGTGTCTGTGTGTCTGTGTGTCTGTGTATGTGTGTGTATGTGTGTATGCATGTATGTGTGTCTGTGTATCTGTGTATCTGTGTGTCTGTGTGTCTGTGTGTCTGTGTATCTGTGTGTCTGTGTGTCTGTGTGTCTGTGTATCTGTGTGTCTGTGTGTCTGTGTGTCTGTGTAAGTGTGTGTATATGTGTGTATGCATGTATGTGTGTCTGTGTGTCTGTGTATCTGTGTGTCTGTGTGTCTGTGTGTCTGTGTGTCTGTGTGTCTGTGTGTCTGTGTGTCTGTGTATGTGTGTGTATGTGTGTATGCATGTATGTGTGTCTGTGTATCTGTGTGTCTGTGTGTCTGTGTGTCTGTGTGTCTGTGTGTCTGTGTGTCTGTGTGTCTGTGTGTCTGTGTATCTGTGTGTCTGTGTGTCTGTGTGTCTGTGTGTCTGTGTGTATGTGTGTCTGTGTGTCTGTGTGTCTGTGTGTCTGTGTGTCTGTGTATGTGTGTATGCATGTATGTGTGTCTGTGTATCTGTGTGTCTGTGTGTCTGTGTGTCTGTGTATCTGTGTGTCTGTGTGTCTGTGTGTCTGTGTGTCTGTGTGTCTGTGTGTCTGTGTGTCTGTGTGTCTGTGTGTCTGTGTGTCTGTGTGTCTGTGTGTCTGTGTGTCTGTGTGTCTGTGTGTCTGTGTGTCTGTGTGTCTGTGTGTCTGTGTGTCTGTGTTTGTGTGTGTACGTGTGTATGCATGTATGTGTGTCTGTGTGTCTGTGTATCTGTGTATCTGTGTGTCTGTGTGTCTGTGTGTCTGTGTGTCTGTGTGTCGGTGTGTCTGTGTGTCTGT